>RJWT010006103.1:0-29788 GCA_004365215.1 Cuniculus paca
AATGTAATTGAAATTTCATTTTGAAAAATAAAACAAATTATGAAAGTTATTTGATCTTATGTTTACAAATGTTTAGGTTGCAGCATTAAGACTGAAAATTTAGGTTAAATCAAGCACAAAACAGATATTGAATTTTTGTTGTAAATTTTCTGGCAGAATTTAATAGCTTACGGGTACTTTCCAGTGCATAGGACTTTCCTGCATCTGAGCAGACTCCTTTAGTCATTTGAACTGGTCCTTCATCACCTTAAGTAGGTTTCAGCCTCCTCTTCTCATGCTGCTGTTTACTTCCTAGAATGAATCCCCTGACCTAGCTTGGTGACTCTCTTCTGTGGCTTTGCCTTGTCCCAGACGTGATCATCTTCTTGGATTCTGTCCTTTTGTTTGTGTTCTTCAAATGCCCTCCACACTCTTGGTCCTCCTTGTTTTTTCCCTTGGCCTGCTCTACCCTTGTCAACAGTAGGCAGACTTGACCTGTTGTCCATAGATTTTCCATAGCCCTTACCTGTTCTGCTCACCAGTGATGAGCACTACTTTCTGACTTTATTAGACAATGGGAAAATAAGAAATGGAACTGCAGTTTGTTAAGTACTAAGTTACCCAACAAGGAAAACTTAATCAAATTCAGACTTTGTGGGTTTTGTGCTAAGCATTGGTCTGAAGATATTAATAATCTCAATTTTCTTTACTGTGGTAAAATATAGTTACGACAGTACAATATAGTAAGTACACTACAATGTAGTACAATATAGTAAGTATACAGCAATACAATATACTATGTATTCTATCCTAACCATTTTTAGGTATACAATTCATTTGCATTAAGTACATTTGTAATTATATGCAAGCATAACCACTATGCCCATTCAGAACTTTTTATCATCTCAAAGAGAAAAAGAAATTCATTAAACAACATATATCCACTTTCCTCATTCACTCCTGCTGTCCTCCAGCCCAATATTTTAAAATATTTGAGGATAATCATTCAGTCATCTGAAGGTGACTTTATCTGGTGTACATTTTCCCTTAGCTAGGTGGCAGCAAGAAAAAGGCTTAGGACATCAGGAAAATATGGGTCTATTCTTTTCAAAAAAGTTACAGATACTTCATTTGAATGAAGGCTTGAAGGACACTCCTTAATTTTCTCACTATTCCCTTACCTCAAAAAAAAGATAGTAAGTCCTCACATGAGGTATAAAATGAGACATTATTTTCCTGCAGAATTTTGTGATTTTAATACTCAAGGTAGGAAAGGATCAAATAGTATGCACTGTTGGAACAGGTATCAGAACCAATTGATAACAAAAGTTAAAACGTCCTTTTTTAATACTGAGGAAGAAAAAGTACTAAAACTGTTAAGTAATTTTATCTAAATATTTTATTTCTCTGTTAACTTGTGTGTTTTCTTTATAGTACAGTTTGTTATAACTTATATTCAGAAAAATTTTAATCTCAAATTCATAATTTCAGTTCAGTAATTCGCAGCCCTGAAAATACAAGAGAATTCTGATGAGAATTTCTAGTGGCAAGACTGGGTAGCATATAATTTTTTAAAGCCCTCTGGCTAACTCTCATGGGCGGGCAGGGGTAAAGATTATTCATCTAATATGCTCTGAGAGTGACACAAGAGTGTATACCACGTTATGAGGTATATTTGCTATCATTTGCTTGAAGTATTCTCTATTTGCAGGTTTGGGTCAGCAGTTTAAAAGCTGACTCTGAAATGTAAACCTGTTAAGCCATGACCGTGCCTGTCAGGAAAGGGAATGGAAGGATTGTGTAATGCAGCTCTGTAACATTAAGTAATTTGGAAGGTAATGTACATATATGAGGGTATTTCTTGATTTGAGCTTCATTCTGTGTAAATCTGGTGGGGAGAAATAGCCAAGGGAATTGTTTTTGTTAGGATCAACATTTCATTCACTTGCGCTGACTTAGAGCTGAAGAACCTTCCCCCTCAGCACAGATTTGCCTGATGCCTGCACACACACTTGGTGTTACTGTGACACACATGTCCTTCCTCTGTGCCTTTTGTAAACTATGCCCTTCTTCTGGGATGCATTCTTCTTCCATCTCTTCCCATCCAAGACCAGGACATGGATCGCCTGGTCCTTCTTTGTTGTCCCTCTGGTCCAGAAGTGTCAGAGTCTTTTGTCTCCAACGCTCCCTCCACCTTGCATCCTTGTCCCCCACCTCTCAGGGCTGTCATTGTGTTGAACCCCGTGTTATGTTTCTGATGACCTGTCTTCTCTTCAGTACTCAGTAAGCTGCTTGACAGCAGGGCCACACCGGTGCCTTTTTGTTCTTGCTTCCCAGTGTCTGGTGAGCACAGCGAGCTATGTCCAGCCTTCCCCTTCTGGGGGCAGTGCTGGTCATGGCAGGTAGGGCTGAGGGCCGTGTTCCATGGCAACTGCCTCTGGGAGGTCACACTCCATTCTGAGCAGTCGGGCTTGTTGGGAATAAAGACACAAGACACATATCTTGTTAGTAATAAGAATTTATGCTTGGAGAAATTGGTGCACAGCTGAGTCCAGAGAGAAGATATGTCCTCTGCTTTATGTGACTGGGGGGACAGCAACAAACTTGAAATCAGGCTCAAGGGAAGAGCAAGAACAAAGTCAGTCAATCCTGGAAGAGACCTGGATATTCAGCCCCTGCGTGCTCTGGTGCTGGGGAAGGTTTTTCATTTGCACAAACGGTGCTTCCATGGGGAGATACAGCACTAATCTAGATGCTTCAAAGTGGCATCTTTAGAATACAAAGGAAAATGAAGGCAATGGCTCTCATTCTGGGAAAATCCTGATTACCTGTGATCTGTTTCTATGGCTTTTGACTTTGTACAGGAGATTGGCTCAGGCTCCGCCCCTACCCTGCCCTTTAAAAGCTGCCCTTCACTGGGAGACATGGCAGCAGGCCAGGATGCCCAAGTCCAAGGTCTCCTCATGTGTAGCTGCTGGAAATCTCTTCTGGCTTTCCCTGATCCCTAAATGGGTTTCCTAGGTCTGATTTTGCATCCAGTAGTTTTGGACACACTATCTGGGGGCCCCATACGTCCCGCTTCTCTGGAAGGCTTGCCTTAGCTGTGTCAGGTGAGGTGGCTGAACAGCTAGGCACAGATCTATTACTTAAAATTTGAAATGATTTTTAAAAATACATCTACATTGTTATTTTTAATATAAATCATTCTAAAAATAAAACTTGGAAAGTCTAGATAATGAACTCTCCTTCTCTAAATTCAGTAATTGTCAACACTTTACCATACATGTTCATTAATCTATTCAGCTATCTACCTGTCTGTTTTGTTTCACTGGATGGCATGGAAGTCAGCTTCAGACTATGTGGTGCAGGACCTCCAAGTGCTTCTTTGTTATGGACTTTCCTCTACATAAACAAAACACCCTCGGTATGCCTAAGGGTAGTATTAACATTCCAATAATGTTATATAATAGCCAATCTGTATTCAAATATCCTACATTGTCTTAGGAAACTAACTTAAAAAAAATTCTTGATAGAAGACCCGGGAAGCTTAAACACATTTTGGAGGATGGCAGGTTGTAAAGCAGAGACCGAAGTGGTACCATTTTGGAAACACAGGGCTGGGGGCCTGGGTTGTGATTCTAAATAGTTACAAGGCCTGAGGAAAGCCATGCAGCATTCTGAGTTCTCTGGCAAACTGAGGGGGTTGGGTAAGGTGATTCCTAAGACTTTTCTGATTTCCTCCTAAAAATATGAATATAAATTGCTAATGTAAAAATATTTTATAGTATTTTTGGAAAAGTGTTTTTTTTCTGTTCATTTTTGATTAGGGATTGTCGAGTTTAATTATGAAATGTAAATGCACCATACCCTTTTTCGATGCCATTTTCTCTTATGAAATAATCATCTAGCAGCCTTGTTCTACTAGTGTGAAAGAATTTGTAACCCCCACTATTTGCTTTCTTTTCTCTGCCTATCTTTTCCTTTTGAAACTCCCCAAACCGTAGTCTTGAACACGTCACTTATTTTATGACCTATAGATCATAGTTTAGATGCTTTGTTAGCAGTTAGACCTCAAATAGCAAATGAACTTTGGCTAAATCCCCAAAAGCCTCCTCTCCCTTTATTGGCCATAAAAACTACAGAAACGGAAACCAATAGGTTTATCTTGAGGCACCAAACGGCTTGGTGCCCACGTTGTGTGTCAATTAACTAGATGTGTCAGAAAGCCTTGTAACATTCTAAAGCAATGATAGTACTACAAAAAAGTGGTGTCCATGGAAACCCCCTGACATTGTGAACTCATACAGGGGTATGTAACAGAAGGCAACAAAGGAATTGAAGCCAGCCAACCAGTAGGCAGCAGTTTCAATGGCCAAAATTGACTGACCACTGCAGTTTTGAAATAAACCTCACTTATTTCTGAAATCTTGGTATCTCATGGGTAACTTTCTTGAGCATGCTACAACACCAGAGGAGAAAGAGTTTTCCATGTAGCCTTCTTCTCGTACCATTTATCCACTCTTATCTTTTTTTTCCATTCTGTTTTTGTGAATTATTGAAAAGATGGTTTCATCGTCGGCCAAAAAGATTCCTGAATGTGGACCATTTGTATTTCCCGCTGAACAATATTTTGTTTCTAATGAATTATTGTTTGAGTAATTATGGATTGAGAGTACTCCGGAAAATGTCTGTGCTTGCCCTAGGACATGAAAACATCAGAAAGAGCAAGGTAGTCTTCTCTGATTTCACTGTGATATTGCTGATGCACACTGTATTCTGGTTATTTTCCCAGTAGGCCAGAATTATTCATGGGGATAATAAACTTGGAAGTTCTGTCTGGTTCTTCCAGCTCCTCATAGTCCCACTGAGTCAATTGTTTTATTCTTTTTTCTTTTTTTCTCTCACATCCCCTTTTCTCCCTTCTCCTTTCTCATTCACTTGTTTGTTGACTCATTCATTCAATATATACATGTTGATCATAGCTCACTTTAAAATGAAAGACTGAAACGTGAGGTCATGAGTTTGATCCTTGGTACCAATAAATAAGTAAAGAAAGAAAGAAAGAAAGAAAGAAAGAAAGAAAGAAAGAAAGAAAGAAAGACAGACTGTAAGAAAACCATTGCTTTGGAAAGCTGACTTGATTAACTTGATTAAAAAGAAAAGGCCCTGTGAGAGATATGTAGGTGACATTTCAGTTATGAGACAGTGTAGTGTCTAAGCAAGCTTCTGATTTGGAACACACAGAATTGGTTAGCGGAAAGAGAGGGAAGAAGCAGGGCACAGAACACACTGCTGGACTGGCCCAGATATAAAGAAGAGGCTGTGTGCATGGTATGGGCCATTCTGACACACAGAGATTGGTTGTGGTACCTGGGTGAAGATATTCAGCTTTATGATGAGTCCCTCTTAATTCATTCTCCAATATTTGACTCATTAACACTTAATAGGTAGTATATAGTAAATGAAGCCTAAACTCTGTCCTGCCCTCTCGTTACCTCACATTCCCCAACACCACTGTCTTTCTGTATCCACAATGATGTCACTGAGTGCCTTCTTATGTCTTCCATAGCTTTTCAACTATGAAACAATACAGTTTGCATCTGCTGGAAAATGAACATTTAAATAAATAGTATTTGAAGACTCATTTGACTACCTGCTTTTAATTAATTCCACTAAGCACTTCTTTTAAGATCTATCCACTTTGCTATAAATTCAACACATTCTTTTTCACTGCTGTAAAATATCTTATATAGCAAATACACATTTTTTTCATATATTTGGGCAATTTCCAGTTCTTCACAGTTGCAGTCAATATGGTGCACAGTTTTATGCATGTTGTCTTGTGTACAAGAGAATTTTCCACTTTTTTCTCTAATTCTTGTTTGGAAAATTGTCAACTCTAAAGGAAAGTTGAAAGAGTGTAAAATAATCATCTGTTATTACCTAAATTTTTCTGTTATTTAATTTTGCCCTATATGCTTTCTTTCTAAATAGACACATGTTTTTAGTTCAATTTTTTCTGAACCTTTTGAACTTTTAGACTTAACTCTTCAATATTTCATCATTGATTTCCTAATAACCACTCTCTTATATTATCACAGTATGATAATCATACCTAAGAAATTAGTAGTCCATAATATCATGCAATAGCCAACTGAGAATATACACATTTTATTATTAAAAATCCTACCAAATTCTTTCCAAAGCATCTGTACTGATTTATTGTCCCCAACTTCAGTTTCACCACATATCCACCAACGTTTTGTTATCTACATTTAATTTTTGTTAGTCAGAGGAAAATATCACCTTTACATTTGCATCTAAAAAAGAAAATAGCCACAGAAACATGTAATTCAAATATAACATTTTATCTTTCATTGTCAAAGTAGAAATTAGGTCCTAATTTGGCTTCCAATACAGGCTAATAATGTCTGTGAGCAATTTAGAGCTAGAGACTCATGTTTTTCTGAAGATTTAGGAAGGAAACATAGTACAGCTCAGTTCCTGACACAGTTGTCTTGGGGATGTGAACATTTTAAGTGAAGTAATAATAGCTAGTATCATTTTAATATTCATGTAAAATGAATACCTTTAGTATTAAAGCAGTCAATGGGAAGTGAAACCCTCACATTGAAAATAGGGAGGAAACAGACTGTATCCCTACTGTTAATAACAGTAAAACTGATATGGAAACTTTAAAAACAGCCCTTACCAACACCTCTTAGGTTTAAACTTTGGCAATCAATAGACATGACATGCTCATAATGAAGTGGGAATAGAATATTTTAACTATGCATAAACAATAAAAAAAACCATATCCCCATTACACAGTGACACATTACACATTACATTAAAAAAAACCATATCCCCATTACACATTACACATTACTGCTAACATTACGCTCTTCCAGCTCATGCCCCCAAGGAGCTCCCTCTTCCAAGGAGACCCCACCTTCTAACATCACATTTAGCTGTGGTGCCCTTGTAATTCAATCACCTTTCAAAAGCCCCCTCCCCATGAGCACATGAGGCTTTGCAGGGGACATCTGGATATAAACCATAACATTCTGCCCCAAGAAACCCCCAAGTCATGTGTATCTCTTTATACAAAATGCATATGATCCATCTCTATGAGTTGCCAAAGTACCAATAGTACCAACATTGCTGAAAAATCCAAGTCTGAAGTCTACTCTGAGACTTGAGACAAACTCTTAGCTGTGAGCCTTTGTAAAAATCAAAAAGAAAGTTAAACATTGTCAGCATATAATGGCACAAGGTAAACATCCCCATTCCAAAAGGGAGAGATGATAGAAAGAAATCAAATCGAAACAAGACTGAAATTCAGCAGACCAAATATTAAATTCTGTATTTTCATGTCCAGCCCCCAGGGCAAAGATGTGAGGTCCAATGGAGTTGGATAACCCAGAACCTGTGGTATTGCTGGTGAATGTAACCTTCACAACTTCTTTCTTAGGATGGCTTTGCTCACTGCTTTTTGCTTTTCTCACCCACTTTTCTGGATTTTCCAATTTTATGGGGCCTCACTGTACTTTTGGTTTCACTCCTACAGCTTTATGTACTACCACTGTCTCAGGGAGACACTGCCTGGCCTCTAAGACCTTCTTCAGAAATCTTGATGGAAGCCTTTCTGACCCAACAACTCATGCATTCTGCATACTTGTAAAACCAGCCCTCCATGGATGACATCAAGATCTGATGTAATAATCAAGCCCATTTGCCTCACAGCTGTGGAGTCCTCTGAGTGCCTGGATGGTTAAGCCTTGGGAACTGAATTCTGGGGAACCAATTCATTAGGCAGCCTTTTTTCAATGTGTGCCCTGGGACTCTCTTCTTAAAGCAAAGTCTTTCACTTTAGCACCTCTTAGCCTGTGAAGAATAAGGTCTTGTTGATTTATCACATGCCTTCAGGGTACCTTTCTATTTCCCTGTTGAAAATTCTTGGCTTATTCTTAATCCAATCTTTTCAGCAACCAACATCTCTTCTGCTCCAACTTTGCCAGCTCTTTCTTCCTGGGAAAGCTAAAAACCTTTCAAATGGGCTTTTTGCTCTTGTGTCTTGATGTAAATCTTGCTAAAAGCATTTAGCACTACCCATATCACAGCCTTAACATTGGGCTGCCTTAAAATTTCATCTATTAGGTTAATTAGTCCTTTGCTCTTAACCTCAGACTCCTGAAAAAATCTCAGAACATGAGCACAATAGAGACAATTTTGCTGCAGGTCTGTAACACACATGGCTTACAGACCAACTGCCCATGACATCCTTGTTCTCAACTGAAACCTCCTGAGCCTGGTCTTTACCATCTGCCTTTTTATCAGCATTCTAGTCTTCCAAATTCTGATCAGAATTTCCCATCAAGCTGGACTTAGAGTACATTAGGGGTACTTTTCTAGCCAGCATCTCCAAACTTCTAAACTTGTCTTGTGAACCATTTTCAAAGACTTCTGAGTCACATGGTCAGGTAGAATAGCAATGACTCCATTCTCAATACCAAAATTTGTATCAGTTTGAGTTCACTAGAAGATTTGTATCAGTTTGAGTTCACAGATCAGATTTGATATTAGAATCCAGCCAAAGGTCAAAGGTCTAGAGCATGCTGCAGAGTCTGGTGAGAGTCTGTATTGGAGAACTGAAGGGTCTGCACTGAAGAGTATGTGCTAGAAGTATGAAGGAACTAGACACAAATGTCTGAAGGCAGTGGTGAAGACTGGAGCTCTTCCAAAGAAGAAAAAGCAAGACTTCCTTCTTTCCATTTTATTCTGTCTAGGCTAGGCTACAAGCCTATTGGTTGGTGGCCCTGACATCTGTGTGTGTGTGTGTGTGTGTGTGTGTGTGTGTACGTGTGCATGTGTGTGTCCCTCCTTAGTTTGCAACCTACATTTCCAGCATGCACAGACATATAGGGTGCTTCACTAATCTGTTAGTCAGTTCTTACTCTAGTTGGCTTGACAGATCACAGTTAACAATCAGATGTATAAACATAGAAATAATCTAGATCACCTTCACTTTAACATTGACCCTATGTATAATGGACTAAATGCTAATCTAAGGGCTTTAACTATTATCCCATTTTCCAGATGGGCCACATTGGAACTTACCCTAATGGGTAATTCAAGTATAAGATTTTATCTTTACTTATCAAAGTAGAAATTAGATCCCAATTTGGTTTCTAAGTAAGGCAGCAAGCAAATGAAACACCTAGAATTTGAACTCAGATGACCTCTCTTGACCTTCACTATATCTTCTACTGGCCAGGTCAGTTTTATTCATTGCTTTCTCATTTACTGCAGTGCAAACATCATCTCATGTCACTAGGTATTCATCTAGATCAATTTATTAGCCATATAATACTTTCATTTATAAAGTCATCATAGTTAATTTATTTTTGTCTCCTACTCTTCATGTCATTTTTTACAATTTATTTTCTGCTATTATTTAAAACACTGTGATCATTGTCCCATGATCATTGTGTCTTTGGTCATTTGCCCAATTTAATTAAGTTACATATGCTAGAATTGGAATTTTTGGATGATATAACATTGTATATTGAACAATGTGATATAAACTGTTATCCTTCAGATTTCTGTGCCCAACAATAAATTGGGTTGGGTGTCTGTTTTCTTATGTGTCCACTAACACTGGAATTTTTGTCAATGTTGTCCCCCCTATAAACAAAACACAGCTTATCATCATTTTAATTTGCACTCTTTCATTACAGGATGGCCAAATATTTTTCATTTGCCTACTTGTGTTTTCTTTTAGTGAATTGCCTTTTTGTACTTTCTGTGTTTTCTCTTCTATCAATGTTTTTCAAAATTGATTCACAATAACTCTTTAACAGAAGAATATAAACTCTTTGTTATGCTAGAAAAAGCAAGATCTTTGTTTTTTATGGTGTATTTTACATCTTGTTTGTGTTAAAATAATATGAATTTCCCTAATGAAATATTAAACGAATATACCTGTAAGTTATTAAAGGATATTGATCATTTACATTTTGTATATAGATCTTTCACTCACCTGAGATTTATTTTGATGTGCCATATAGGTTAGTTCTTCTCCCTCATACACTTAGAATCTAGTACTGTTATTGAGATACCATTTATGAAAATGAAAATGCAGCATCTGACATGCAATTTCTCTGTTAACAATTCTTTCCTTACCCTCCCTGTCTGTCTTTTACATAGTCTTAGACAAACATACAAAGTAGGTATCCTGATCGCATCCAAGAGTTGGGCTGGAGGAGTAGCAAAAAAGAGCAAGATGAATAATTGAGATTTTACCATCTCTTTAATGATACATATTTATGAGTCTTCTCTGAATGCCATATGGGAACTGCCAGCTTTCATGAAGCTGGTTTAGCACTTTGGTATGCTGTTTTTTCCTGAGCCATGATTTTCTAGCAGCTGATATCATCCCTAGGTAAGTGGGAGTCATCCTGATCTGGATTGTCACTACGAAGCATATGGCAACCTTTAAAAAACTTTCGTTCTTCTCCTCTCTCTCCTTTCCCCTCTAGAGGATTAAAATATATTAGGGATATGTACCAACACCCATGATGAATGTGTTCATTATGTATTGCAAACATGTACTAATAAAAAATAAAACTATAAAAGAGAGATAATTTTTCAAAGGAAAGAAAATACTTGTTGAGTTATTCTTGATTTTCGCTCATCAGCTTGCATTAAAATATTCCACTGCTGGCAAGATTTCCATTGCTTCATTCTGGATGGAAAATAACAATAAGTCTTATGGTTATGCACATTTTAATTGTGGTGCTTAACAAGACTAATTGATTTGGCTACAGTAAGCCAAAAATTCTTTGTCATAAAAAACCTAAGGCAAAATAATAATGATTTTTAAATTAATCTTTTTTCTCTGATATACAAAGACTAACAAGACCTATAACAGTAGAACATTCTGGAAGAGTATGCCACTGGCTTCCTTGATGGATTTGACTTTTGTAGTGTTTGTTTCCTTCATTTTATCAGAGGATAATCATTCTTTATGAGTTGAAATACTGAAGGGAAGAGAATGTAAATTTTGCAAGTATCTACTACAGTAAAAAAGTAACCAAAAGGAGAAGTCACCATTTGGTGTAACTATACCACAAGGTTTAAGACCAAGAAAAGTTTGCCCATTTTCAATTCTTTTTAAAATTTATTTTAAAGATAATAAAACTAAGCAAAATAAAATAGAATAAAGCCAATCAAAACAAACCAGTGTAAGTGACACAGGACTCCAAAACAATAGGAAATCAACAATGGTTACTACAATGCCTACTGCTGTCTTCAAAATAGCTGCAGATACCTTCAGACATAGTAAAAATCAAACAAAACAGAACAGAATAGAACCAATAAAAACAAAACAATGAATGCAATAAATGACTTCAAGACAAGATAATAGTAAATCCAAAATGGCTACCATAATATATTGTGTTATCCTTGAAATAGCTGCCTATGCCATCAGATATAATAAAATCAAACAAAACAAAACAGAATAAAACCCAATCCAACAAAACAATGAAAATGATACAGGACTTCAAAACAAGATGATAGGGAAATAACAATGGCTACTGTCTTCAGAAGGAGTTCTCCAATAGATGCTATATTGTGTATTGTTATCCTCTGAATAGATGATCAGACTACCGGCTTTAGACCTGCAAAGTCAGTGAAACATTAAACACTACAAGCATTAAATTGTATTTTACCTCAACAGCTATCATTGCAGCCTATGTTTCTCCAGATGAGCTGGTCACTTATAGGGTGGGTTGGGGGGTTGGCTCTTCTTGTTTTCTAGCCTGCAAGCCAGAAAGGGCTGGCATCTGGCTCTCCCTGCAGCAGCCTGTGCATGGCACCAATTCACAGGGAGGGCTTGCTTCCTGGTGACTTCTTGTGCTCTTCCCCCTCAGTCCACAAAAAAATTTTCAATTCTTGTTAACAAAGTTCATTAACAAATTCTTTGTTTTGGGCAAGAAACCAAAGCTTTTAAAAATCCTAAAAATGCTCAGCTTGTCTTGTCTCATGTTATTTTCATTTGCAAATCTTTTCCTCCAGTTTCCTTGACTCTCAGTCTCTGAGTCTCCACATTTCCTTTACTTTTACCACCAACTCCCACCACAAGAAGCTATTCATTATAAATTCTTTTTACTATATCATAAAACTGCTGAAAATAATTGATTGCTTGTGCTGCATTTCTTTATATTAAGACTGTGTTGCAAATATTGCCATTCTAAAATGAAATGAATGCAGATGTTTTCCACCCTGTAAATCAAGAACAGTGAAAATTACTGTCCTATAAGTCAAGCAAAGAACATGCTACAAACCCTTCTTATTATTCCTTGTTTCCCAAAAGTATTGCTCAGATCTGGTGGAATAATTCTTTCTGTGCAATTTTTCTCTTCATTTTCTCCTGTGGATCTGGAGTTAACTGATTGTTAGGAGTAGGGACACTCTTGTGAAAGGAGACTTCAGTTTCTGTCTGGAGGCAGCTTTAGAACTTGATGGCCCAGTGCAGGGGTGGTGAACCAATGGCATATGTGCTGCAGGGAGCTGTTATCATTGAAAACTCTAAAAGGCTTGCCATCACTGGCCTAGTGATTTGGGATCAGTTGAAGAGTGGCTGAGTGAATGTGTGTGTGCAAACGTGTCCATGACAAGATACAGCTTACTTTAGTTTCTTCACTAACTAGTTCTGTGTTTGTCACGGATGTACTTTACTGGGGATGGGCACAGGCGGGAGTGGACAGAGGAGGGGTTTATGTCAGACAGTGTTTGACCAGATGTCTCAGTTCAGTTGAAGAAAGTTAAATACTCTGCTTATCTACAGAAAAGGGTTTAGTTGTAAAAATTTATTAGATGGATGGAAATTTAATCATCCAGGAACCCAAGACAATTCCGGTTTTGAAAAAGAATGAAGAGGCTCAGAAGGAAAGGAATAGTTAGAGAATGCACATCAGACTGTGTTAATATTAGCCAAGGATTCTTGATTTTGGTTGTTTTTTTGATTTGCAGACGCATAAGTTCTATATTAAGTATAATGAAACGTTGTCAGCTAAATTTCTGAAAAGATTGAAATATTTTACATCTATGAAGGAAAAAAAAATCAATGTATGTATGGGGGTTGAGGCAACAAAGGAATAAGCAGATTGTTTAGAAATATTCCTCATCAGGAAAATTAGAACTAAATTTTTATTTCCACACAGAAGTTAAAGCAGAAACTGGGCTCATGGTAGCATAATCAGTAAGGAAAATTTTCGTCTGACCTTGAGAGCTCATGTAACTAAATTTTCAGTGTGTGATATTAGTAATGAAAGTGACATTTTAAGATGCACACTATAGTCTGTATTTTTGTTTCTCCTGTGGGCAAGCTGACCTCAACAAAATCCTGCGCAAACCATCTCATTTCCATCTCCTATTTGATTCTGTTTGTATTTCAGTGTATAGACAATGACTGGATTATAGGAGGCTAGATAAAGTGCTGTTTAATGATTACTATTAAGACAGTTTTAAAGCACTTTTTATTAATATTGCCATATTGATTTTACAATGTGATACCTACATGATAATATATGTATTTGGAAGCAAGATATGTACTGTGATGATGGTTATTTCAGGGTGCATATTGATATGTATGTGATGTTGATACGTATTTTTAGCTAGGGAGTATTTGCACATCTGGTCATACTGAGTATTACAGCTTAGAAGAATCTAAATTATTCAGTGTGCCAAGAAGGTGCCAAATTGCACAGTTGGCAAACAGTATGATTTTTTAAAATTTTTTTTATTTTAAAAAGCAAAACAGAAAAAAGGATAGAAATAATACAGAATTTCTAACAAAACAAAACAACAGTAAGAAATCAACACTCATTGATACATTCCATATTGTTATCTTAGGAGTAGTTGTTCAGGTTACAAGAGCTAGGCATAAAAATGATCAAATAATCAATGATAGCACAAACTGTTCTTTTTGATGAATTAACAGAGATTAGTAGTATAGTTATCTATCTTGCAATTCTTAAATGCTTGAAAAGTTTCTTTTGGCTCTTAAAATCCTAAGTGAAAATGAGGGCGTTAATCTGTTTTCAGTTCACCACTCTTTCAGCAGATAACTAAAAGTCAAATGTTTCTTTACTGAGTAAATCTACACCAATATATATCCAGGCAGGATAGTATGTCCTACATAAAAGTTGGAAATCAGAAAATTTTGCTACTGCCATTTATCTCTTCAACTCCAAGTGCGTATTGAGCCTGAGAGCATTAAACATATACAGGGCTCAGGCAAAGATACAAATGGCAGCCCAGGCGGGTGTCCTCTTCTCACTGTCCCCTCCAAACACAGAGCACAGAACTCCATACGCACTGTACTCATGGCATATTTGCCTCCAAGAGAATGGATTGGAGAAGGAGCCATGTAACTTGTAGACTTGGGCTAAGGGCCATTTGATCTGTGAAATTCAGGCTCCCAAGTGCCTGGAACAAGTCCTTGAGGCTGAGGAGAGGACATGATTACAAACAGACATGGTCCCTTGGCACTTTGTTAACCGTGCCCCCTTTAGTTAGGAGAAGATGAAAGAGCACCAGAACAAGGGCCTCTAAAGTTGGGTCTTCTTTGCCCAACTAGAAAAGCAGCACTGCAGCAAGCCCCAGAGTATAAGAACAATTGCAGGATGTTGTCTCACTGACCCTTTCATTTTTATCAGGGGAACATTTGTGTGTCTGTTCTATGCATATTGTTAGGTTAGGTGTTGTGGGAGGATACAAAATACAAAACTATTTTTAATCTAGTTGTGGGGGAGACAAAAGCTGAACTGAGGAAGATTTTTAAAACAACTGATTATTAAGGGAAAATAGCCCCAGAATTACCAAGTAAGGGAGTTTTGGGTGAAAGGGAGTAAGATGAGAACTCTATCTGTATGAAGTGAGCTGGTTTCAGGGTCTATGGTATTTGAGATCATGGCTGGCAAACCAAAATGCTTTTCAGGCTTCAGCAGTTCCATAAAAGTGTGAATGACGAGGATAGAATATGGAAGGATTTATGTTGATTTAGAGAATATACACCCTAATGAAAGGCTTTCAAATGAAAAATGAAAGAGTTGGACAATTTAGTGACCAAATTAAAGGAGAACAGGATCCCTGAGTCCAGATTCCTAGGGCTGTTGATGAAGAAATTAAACTGAGCTGCCATATTGATGTAGAAGCTGAATAACCTGATTGCTCACCCACTTTTACCCCTAATTAGGTAACTTTAATTAAGAAAATTGTTTGTGGGGAGATGTAAAGAAAAAATTTGTAAGCATGCTAAAGAAAGTCATGGTGGTGCTTAAGGTAAGTGGGAAGGATGAGGAGCCTCTTTTCCTTCATGTTGGAAGTTTAAATAGTTTTATATTTAGAAAATATGCAGGAATATTCATTACTATATGCACATCTGCAAAAACCTTAGTAATATTTATTGCATCATGTGTCATGGAGTGAAGCAGGCATTATACTGAATTGAATAGTACCCCAAACCCTAAGTTTCTGATGGATTTGGAATATGTAAGTGTGAACTTCTTGGAAATAATGTCTTTGTATATGTGATCATGTCAAGATGTGTTCATAGTAGATTTGGGTAGACCAGAAATCCAATAGGATGTATGTCCTTAGAAGAAGAGTGAAATTTGGACAGAGATACACAGAGCGATGATGGCCACGTAGTGGCAGAAAGACAGGTTAGAGCTATGCTGCCCCATGCCCAGAACCACCAGAATTGTCATCAACCACTGGAGGCTGGAATAAATCTTGAAGCACAGTCCATGTGAAAGAATGTGTATCTGTTGATTCTTAAGGCTCTATGTACAACAGCCTAAGAACCTAATGCAGGCATCATTTTCTAGCTTCTCTATTGTTAGCAGAAATGTCACAAAGACATCTGGCAGTGTGGCTCACTGGCAGAGCATTTACCTAGCATGTGTGAGGACTGGATTTGATGCCCAACATCACACATAGAAAGCAAGCAAGCAAGCAAGAAAGAAAGAGAGAGAGAAAGAGAGAAAGAGAGAAAGAGAGAGAGAGAGAGGAAGGGAGGGGAGGAAGGATGGAAGGAAGAAATGCAACCAAGATCCTGGCCTCAAAGATTGTAATTTCTGTTCTAATTTTGTGTCCCAAGCACAGTGGGCCTGCAAACCATTACCTTTGCTTCTTCCTGTCCATTTCCAGCTATCCTTAAAATTTGTCATAATAACCAATGTGTGAATACTGCTTTCTATAATTAAAAGCGATTTAATTCTCAAGTGAAATGTTGAAGAGAATGGTATTATTCCATACACTTATCTGATGAAGAAACTGAGGTTCAGAGACTTGAAGTAACTTGTCTAACTTTGTACAGTTAACTAGTATATTAAAATCTGAGATCGCTCAAAGGAAAAGTAATCAACCACATATGGATTTCCTTGCTGGAATTATTGTGCCTTGTGCCCTACCACCTTCTCCCTTCTCTGTCATTTCAGAGAGAAGGCCACAAGGACATGGCCATGTCACTGGAATAAAATGAGAGTAGTAATTCTCAGATCATTCTTCTTTGGTTCCTTACACCTTGGAAGAATAACTCTTATTATTAGTACAGCAAAACCATTCCCTTAGTTGATGGAACAATGACAAAAAATACACCTTGTTTACCTCTTACAACAAAATTTCTTTTGTAAGTTTAATTGCACCCTTTCAAGCTACATCAGTTTGGCTTTTAGTAGAAGATTTTTTTTTGCTTATAAGTACGCCACTGGAGATATAATTAATACAGATAATAGCTGTCTCATAGCCAGATTATTTTTAGTTGCTTATTTTCCCACTGCCCTTTCTCCATGGTGGCTCAACTGGTCAGCTCAACTAGTCAGCTTATGTTGGTCAGCTGGTTTTGTAGCAAGAGCAAAAGTATTCTCTTTCAATATGAGAAACATGTCAGCAACAGCAACATTTTGCTTACTAAAAATCTAAGTTTTTAAAGTGGATGCTGAATGAAAAGAAAAATCTGGTTGGTTACATATATTTTTTTAAATCTAGGCTTATATGTTTAAGAAATGGGTGAGAGGGAAAAAAAAGAAATGGATGAGAGTTAGAAAACCAGAGGAGGTTTTAAAATCTTTTCTCCCGAAGTAAGTCAAGCGTTGTCCTTAGGCTGACCAGATACTTTAATGTTCAAACTAAGATACTTTTGAAAAGGAATAGGGGTAGGGGTGTTATTAATACTTACTGTAGGACAGTAGAACAGATATCATTTAGGGCTGTCTTGGACAACTAGAAGGTATTATCATCCTGGGATTTTTTTAAGCCACCATGCAGAAAGGACTACAGCACCTTTTAAAAAGCAATCTTCGCATAAACACAGAGAGGCCAGGATGTGTGGGACCAGAGGTGATGTTAATCGGGTTTGTGTTGCTATACTAAATACCTGAGGTCATCAACTTTTGGGCTTGCAGTTTTGGAGGACTCACTCCCTGTGGATTAGCCCTGCTGCTCTTTGGCCTGCCCTGAAGCAGCACATAATGGCAGTGAGCACATGGCAAATCATAGCTGTTCATCTTGTGGCCAAGAAATGAGACAGACCAGGATCCCAATGTCCTTTCTGAGGGCACACTCACGATGACCTGAGCGCCTCCTAGTAGGTCCTGTGTCTTAAAGATTCTGCCACCTCCTGACAGTGCCATGCTGTGACCCAAGCCTTAATCAATGGGCCTTTGGGGGAATTCCAGATCCAAACTGTAGCATCCTTCCCCTGTCCTCTAAAAGCTCCTGTCCACTTCACAGTGAAAATGCATTTAGTTCCTCTCCAGGAATCTTCAAAGTCAGAAGAGTTCCATCACTGCTCCAAAGTTCAAGTCTAAGCTCTCTCAGACTCAAGGCAAACTGTCTTGTGTGATGCTGTAAAAAATAAAAAGCAAGTTGCATATTTCCGATATACGATGGTGAGACAAGTACAGGCCAAACATTCCTATTCAAAAAGAAGGGAATAGGGCCATAATAAGGAGGGATCAGACCAAAGCACAGCAGGGCAAACATTCATTCCTGCAGAGCCAAGTTCAGCATCCAGTGCAGGCTGTGGCATGAGGTCAGCACCAAAGGTTTGGGCAGCTCTGACCCCATGGCCTTGCCGGCAGCAGCCCACATGGCTGCTCTGTAGAGCCATTTCTGCTTGCTGCCATGGCTTTCCCTGGGCAGCATTACGTATTTCAAGCACTTCTGTTTCCTGGGGTCTCTGCTGCAGCTTTGACTTCACTCCCGCAGATTCACACATTGCTCTGTCAGGGACTGTTGGGAGGGACCCTGGAGCTGCTTATAGGTACCAACCACGCCAATACTGCCTGGCCGCCCACGTTACTCTTTAACATCTCAGCCAGAGCCACTGTGATCCCATAACTCATGCATTCTTCATGCCTGCACGACAGCATCATGTGAGCAGTGTCAAGGCTGCTACCAGTGTGAGCTGTACCTGGGCCCACTTGAACCATGGCTGCAGCAGCCTCTGAATGCCTTGGAGGCTGAGCCAGGAATATGAATTGTGAGGGGTTTTCAGGTGTGCAGGGCTCCCCAGGGCTCTCTTCTCAAACGAAAGTCTGTGATACACATTTTCATTTCTATACCTGTCAGTGCTGATGGCTTCACCTTGCAATTTCAGAGCCTGTCTTCTGGAATCTTTTCTATTGTCCCATGCAAGGAACTTGACATTTTTGTAATGGCTTCCGTAGCCTCCTTCTCTTTCACTGCACCTTTATTTATGCTGCTTTTTTGACCAACCTGTGAATTTTTCAAATTTTTGTGCTCTGCTCCTCTTTGCTTCCAGTACGCTGTATAAATCTGGTTAAAAGTGGCCTGTAACTTTTGACCCAGCTATACCTCTCCTGGGTATATTCCAAAGAGTTAAAAATATTATACTGGTAATAAAAAAATGCATACTCATGTTTATAACAGTGCAAGTCACAATGGCTAAGTTCTGGAAACAGTCTTGATGCCCTTCACAGACAAATGAATAAAGAAAATGTATATAGACATGATGGAATGTTTTTCAGAGAGAAAAAAAAAGGCGGGGGAGGGGGAAAATAGATTCATGGCATTTGCAGGAATGTGGATGGATCTTAAAACTAGCATGTTAAATGAAATCAGATGCAGAAAATTAAATATTGCCTGATTTCGCTTATATAAGAGACTTAAAGTGTAAATAAATGGTAAAATAAAGCCATACTTTTTAAGAGATAGGAAAGGGAGTTAGGAGCAAGAAGCATGAAAGTGGGGAGTGGGGCAAAATGACCAAGATATGATTGATATATATATATATATCCAAACTAATGCAAGTATTGTGTATTACAAACATATACCAGTTTTTAAAAAAAGGAGCCAACAGTACTCATCCCACATCCTGAATGCTATGCTGCCTTGAAATTTCTTCTGCCACATACACTACTTGGTTCCTTTAAGCTCAGCCTCCTGTAAAAAGTAGCCAAACTCTTTGCCATGGTGTCACAGGAGTGGCCTCTGGTCCAACTCCTGATATAATCTTCATTCCCATCCAAAATCTCACCAGTGATAGGCATTCTGGTCTTCTGAGCCTCCATCAGAATCAGCCATTTAAGTTCCACTTACACTATCCTGACCTGTTAGTGGCCCACTCCTCCAAACAGTCCCAGATTCCTCACACCAATCAATTCCAGAGACTTTCCCACATCATCAACAACGCCACTTCTGGGTACCAATTTCCTATGCATACCTCAATCCACTCAAGGTGACACCCAAAATTAACCATCACAGATGACTGCTCGACACGAATCTTTAGATATGTTCTTTAGGATGTATGCACGTGCACACACGCATGCACAAAGAACTTTTTGGATGTTGGAGCCATACTGAAAACTTCCTGTTCAAATGTTATAGTCTTAGTCATTCTGGAGCTCACAGTTCAAGGGAAACTGGGACTCGTGGGCTTTAGCCTGGAGGAGAGGAAGCTGGGGATCTGACCTTTCCCGCTTGGTTAGAGACGCACACCCTAGCATTAGTGCCCAGCCTTGGGATCCCATAAATAACGTGGGAATGACTCAGCACTTCTAGAGTTGGATTCATGTCTATTTTTATTCCAAAAAAGAAATTTCTTTCTTTCTGAGGATGAAATTATATGGAAGACTTGTTTTTGTTTCTTCAATGAATTCTGTTTTTATTGAGTTTATTTATTGGTATGATAGATACACATAATGATCACATTCATCCCAGGAAATTTGCACCTGCACCTGATATATCCTAGTTCCTGTTTTTTTTTCAATCCCCCTCCCTTCAACACTGTCCCCCTCCTCATTTACAAAGCGCTTTTTCCATTTTATCCTTCTTTTATCATTTTTTTTCTTTTTCTTTCCTTCCTCCTAACCCTTCCCTAGTTCCCCTTTCTCTTGAACAATTTATTCCTATTTCACAATATCTATTATATATTTTGTCCTCACTTAACCTTTCAGTTTCTCACACCAAAGAAGCCATGCAATATTTACACATGTGTATCTGACTTATTTTGCCTAAGAGTATGGTCTCAAAGTATATTTATTTAGTTAGAAGTATCTCAAGTTTGTCCTTTATGACTGAGTAGTATTCCATTGTATTAAAAGACCACAACTTTTTTTATCTATTCCCCTGCATGATGGGCATTTGGGCTCTTTCCAAGATTTAGCTATTACAACCTGTGCTGCTATAAACATGAGTGCATATACTTCTGTGTGATGTGATGTTTTTAGTTCTTCTGGGGAGATACCCAGCAGGGAAATAACTGGGTCAAATAACCTCTAATCCTAGTTTTTTGAGGAATATCCACACTGAATTCCACAGTAGTCGAACCAGTCTACAGTCCCACCAACAGTGGAGAAGTGTTCTTCTTGATGAGAACCCAAGTTTAATAGTGTTATGATCTGTGTCTAGATGTCCACCAAAGCCTCATGAAGTCATAGGTGGGGCTTTTTCAGAGTGGCTGGATCTAGAGTGTGTGATGCTGGAATTCATGGTACAATCCTGGCATCAAGGGCACTAGGATTAAGGGTGTGAGTTCTACCCACCTTTAGTAGCCTGGATAAGATATAAGGGATAGAAAGAGCTGTGGTTGTCCCTTGCTTGATGGCTTTTGCTGTCTTCAGCTTGCCATGTAGTATTACTTCTCTGCAGTGCCCCTCTGCCATGCCACCCTGTGTTGGTGCCAGCCAATTGTGGACTGAAACATCTACAAACTGTGAGCAAAATAAACTTGTCCACCTTTCAACTTTCAGCAATGGGTATTTTGTCCCAGCAGTAAGAAAAGTAATTAAGACTAGTAGGCATAAACTTGCTTGTTGATTTGGGAGGTGGGACGAGAATTAAAGGAGGAAGGGACATTTACAAAATCTCCTCTGAGGTGGGGGAAGAGAATGTGAAGCTGAGATTTCCTAGGAGTTGGCACCATGCATGGGCTGATTGGGGGAGAGCCAGATGCCAGCCCCTTCTGGTGCAATGGTAGGGAGACAAGAAGAGCCAATATTCCTCCTCCCACCCCACCCCATAAGCAACCAACTAATCTGGAGAAACACAGGCTGTGATGATAGCTAATAAGGTAAAATAAAACTTAATGCTTGTAGTGTTTAGTGTTTCACTGACTTTGCAGATCTAAAACCAGTGGTCTGATCATTTATTCAGAGGATAACAATACTCAATGTAGCTTATATAGGGGATCTCCTTCTGAAGGTGGTGGCCATTATTGATTCCCTATTATCTTGTTTTGAAATCCTGTATCATTCTCATTGTTTTTTTTGGTTGGGTTTTACTCTGTTTTATCTTGGTCAGTTTTCTTGTATCTGATGGCATGGGCAGCTATTTCAAGGATAACAAGATATATTATGGTAACCATTTTGGATTTACTATTGTCTTGTTTTGAAGTCCTGTATTGCATTCATTGTTTTGTTTTTATTGGTTCTATTCTGTTTCTGTTTTGTTTGATTTATGGTAACCATTGTTGATTTCCTATTGTCTTGTTTTGAAATCCTGTGTTGCTTACACTGTCTTATTTTGATTAGCTTTATTCTGTTTTATTTTGCTTGGTTTTATTCTCTCTAAAATAAAAAATAAAACTCTTCTGAGTTAAATGGTAGGAATGATTCCAAGGCTATATGGTATTTACATAAGGAATGGTTAGGAAAGTGGTATTAGTTAATTTCTCAAATATTCAGACATTTTTTGAGAACCTTTGCTCATAGAAGATATTGTCTAAAGTGCTTTGATTGAAAGATGGAAAAGATAGTTGCTGATTTAAGGGAATTCAGAACCCATTGCTATCATTCTTTCCATAGGGGATATTTTCCAAGACCCCCAGTAGATGACTGAAACTGTAGCTAGTACTGAACCCTATATACACTGCTTTTGTTTTTGCTTTTGTGTGTGTGTTTTTTTTTTTTGGCAACACAGGCATTTAGTGGCTAACAAGAAGGTGATATATAACATGTGGGTACACTGAACAAAGGGGTAGTTCACATCTTGGCAGGATGGAGTGGCATGGCACCGGATTTCATCACACTTCTCAGAATAGTATATGATTTAAAAATTATTTAATTGTTTACTTGCAGAATTTTGCACTTACTGTTTTTGAGCTGAAGTTGACTATGGGTATCTGAAACAATGAGAAGTGAAACTCTGGTTAAGGGAGACTGCTGTAGCAAAAAAACTGTTCACATACAACAATTGCAAAAATAACAGTACATAAAGATATGGTAGTGACAGGGAGAAGAGAATGAGCCTGTCTTTCCATGAGTTCAGGAGGATTTGTGGAGAAGCAGTGCTCAGTCAGAGAAGGGGTGAGTTGAAAGAGTTTGGCCAAGCATCAGCAGGGCTTTCTTTTTTTTTAATTATTTAAGTGTAATTAATTTTATTTGTTTTAAACAGTGAAACTAAAGTGAAATGAAAAATTGAAACAGTTGTGAAATTCATATATAACTTTCTTTACTATGTTATTTTCCAAATGTTTAAGATTAAGAAATTACAAAGAATAATGATGATAACCTTAAATTTAGCCAGCAACAAGGTAATTATCTGCAATATAACTGTATCTCCCGTATACTCATCCATCTATCATCTATCTGTCTATATATCTGTCTGTCTGTCTCTGTCTGTCTATCTGTCTCTTCAGCAGGACTTTTGGATGGGGATTGATAAAGGAAGGGAAAAATGAAAGGCCTGGGTTTTAGGTGGTGAAGTCACCTTGTGTATCATCATCATCCTGTGCATTCTTCAATTGGAAATTCCATAGATAAATTGTCACGTTTCCATCACAATTGCAAACCAAAAGATACTATATCTATTTGCATGAAGCAGATGGTTTTTCCAAAATTTTGAGGGCTTCATAAAGGAACATTTTCTTAACTTTTGTAGATAGATCATAGTTGTAAGGTTAACCTGGGTTGTCAATTTGAGAGTCACTCAGGGAATTAGTATAGCACACTTTGGGGCTCTCCAGGTGAGTCATGCAGTTGTGACCCAGTCCCTTCCTCTCTGGGGCCCTTCTCTTGTATTCTGCTTCCTGGCCACCATGGTGAGCTACTTTGCTCCATCATACACTTCCATCGTAATGTTCCTGCCTCGGAGCCAGCACGCCATGGACTGATACCTCTGAAACAAGAGCCAAAGTCCTTGGCTCCTCCTTTAAGTTGTAGGTATCAGGTATTTTGTCCTAACAATGGAGAAACTGACTATACAATAGTGTACTATACTTTTAAAGACCTACAGAATTAGAATTCCCAAGTTTTCATTCTTAACCTAATCTCATGTTTAATTGAACTAGCAGCAGCTCTCATTTAAGAAGCATTTATTTTCATTTGAAGGGATCTTTGGAAGTGAAGGGAGGACAGATAGGAAACTGAGTCAGATACTGTCATGGGTGGTATTTCATTTAAGGGTTACCTCATCTCCTTGCGTGTCCTCATGAAGGTTTAAGGATTTTAAATTCATTGTCCATCTTTAGAGCTTTATTCTTTCCTTATTGTCCTTTCTTTATTGTTCCTGCTTTTCTTTTTTAATATGAGCAAAACCAAACTTTCGGACAGTTGTAACTGTTGTGCAAGAGTAAGATCTGACCTCTGGCTCTGTCTTGAGTTAACCATTCCTGTGTTATATGGCTCTGCCGATACTTTCTGGGGCTGGGGGCCTATTTCTCACCACTGCCCTGGTGTTATGATTTCTCGGTGAATGTTTCTGTAAAAGAGGGGGAAATGTTCATTTTCAGAAATAGCAATGAATTGTGAGAGATTCTAAAACCATTAATGTACGTGTTTATCATTTCCCTGTATCAGAAAATAAAACAATTAATGAGTCAGTCTCAAGAGGAAAGTGACCCTATGACCCTCCTTACAAGAGAAATGAGTTACATTAATATTTTAGCTATAAGTCATAGAAATTATTTGGGTAGGTTTTTCTCTATCCTTTGTATGGTTTATTCATTTTTAAGGAAAAATGATGTTCAGGGAATTTTCCAAAATAGTTTTTTCGGTAATAAGCCCTTGACTCTTCAGAGTCTATTTATTTTATTGTTGTTGCAGAATTTTACACAAATGAGCCATTGCCATGGAATAAACTCCATAAATTGTATAACTTTTTACAGAAGAGTCAGTTATAACATTTGGAGTTGTAAATCTCTGGGTCATGTAACTACATGCAAGAGATGAATATAAATCAATGCTAACCATTTCCTGATATAAAGTAGTTAATACTGAGGTAAATGTCTGTATTGAATTTTTAAAAGTATACCACATTTATAACAAATTATAGAAATTTGATTGTATTATTAAATAGCTCAAATTAATTTAGAATAAAAACCAGCCTTGTAGTGTTATTGCATTTGAACCCTTAAATTTATTTATGGCAAATATGAGAAGGACATTGTTTTTGATACTTCAAATTAGAAAAACAATCGTTCAAGAATTCTTGGTGGTTAAAAATTGTTAACTGGGTGTGGTGGTACAGACCTGGAATCCCAGCACTCTGCTCTGAGGTAGCAGGATTGTGAATTTTAGCCCAGCCTTGGCAGTTTAGTGACTTATTGAGACTCCATCCCAAAACAAAAATAAAATAAAGGGCTGGGGATGTAGCTTAGTGTAAAGGTCCTGTGTTCAACTCCCAATAACACCCCATTCCCCCAAAAAAGTGTTACTGTAGAATAACCTTTGACTTTTCCTGATTTAAGAACTATTGTGTAGTCAAGTTTAGACTTGGAAATACTTTCTTGTTCAAAAAGAGACCTATAAATACAGAAAGTAGAAAGATATAAATGCAGATTCAGTGAGGGTTTGTTTTGAAGAGTCTTCCAGGATACCAAAACCTTTGATGCCCAAGTCTTTTCTAGATGTCAACTGGTACAGTATTTACATAAAATGTACACATATTCTCCTATGTATTTAAAATCATTTCTAGCTGACTTATAATACCAAGTGTAATGGACATGTTATGCAAATTATTGTTATAATGTATTGTTCAGGAGATAATGACAAGGAAAAATGTTTGCACATGTTCAGAACAGATGCAATTTTAAAAAGTATTTTTTACCCATGGTTGTTTGAGTCCACAAATATGAAATCCATACATATGGTGGGCTGTCTACACTAGCAATCATTGTTCCTGCTTAGTCAGTAAAGGTAGTTTTGCAGATTAATAAATGAAGAAGACTATCAAATATAATACAGCATCTTTTGAATTCTATTTCACTGTTTTATTGGGGGGGGTTTGTTTTTTAGCTTCATCACTTAATTTTTTCTTCCAACTTTCCTTTTTTGTTTGAAAAAGGATTCCAAGTTTGAAACTAGCCTTGAGCAATTTAGTAACTTAGTGACTCCCTGTCTAAAAATGAAAAAGGACTGGCTTAGTGTGAAAGCCCTGGCTCCAATCACCAGTAACGTGCACACACACACACACAGACACACAGACACACACGGTTATCCTTTTTAGTGAAGAGAGCGGCCGTGTACCCTTTTTCAACTGTTTCCAGTTCAGCATTACCCAGGATATGGGGTTAAAAATAGCACCTGCTGTGTGTGTATGAACAGAAGCCAGGAAGGTGGCTGCAGTGGTGATGTGGGGACTGGAAGAATCGAATAACCAAGTCTTATTGGCACTTGTCAATTATTTTCCTCCTGGAAATTGAAAAACAGAGCTCCTGCAGGGACATTTTATTCATGCAGAAATGAAACTGGAACTTGGTAGAAAAACCCATCCGCTCAGCTGAATGTGATGTAAAAACTTGAGCATTGCAGTCGCGGGTCGATTCTATTTGAAAGAGTCCTTTCAGAAGGGCCGTGGGACAGTGTTTCCCATCTAGTCCACGGCCTGGGTGCGTCCTGAACCTCTGGAGTTAAAAACACGTGCTCCCTGGCTCCTAGAAAGACAGTGAGAATGAGTAGGACGGAGAGGCCCAAGAATGCTCTCTGTTGGGCTCTGCTCTGGACTTGGGTGGAGAATCCTGCAGAATGCCCCCCCCAGTTAGCCGGCTTTTCCCGTGGACAGGCACCTGGAGAATGCCACTCGCAGGATGGTAGCACGCGCAGCGCAGAAGCTCTCACTGAGCGGTGGCTGCCACCCGGCCCCCCAAAGTCAGTAGCTACTGTCGAGGTCAGCCTGAGTTGAAGGGGATCAGCAGACTAGATCACCACGCTCAACCGCTCTTGTTGAAAGGTTATGAAGGGAGCTTTCTTAATTCTTCTATCCGGCTTTGAGAACGGCCTGATACAGAGTCCGAGCCTCCCGGATGGTAGCAGTGTCCTCCTAGACGAGGCGGGCAGCTGGGGCCGCTTCGTGGGTGGAGTGGCTTTGTCTGTTCAGCAGTTCCTTCTGTTCTGCCCGGACAAGCCACTTCCTTATTGCTTTCAGGAACATTTACTAGTCCCCTACTGTGTGGTGTTTTAGGATCCAGTGCTACAAGGAATAAGAAAAAGGAGGTCGCTGTTCATAGTTCATCTGTCCCCACCCCACCGCTCTCTCTTGGTCACATGATTTAGACCACAGCAGCCACATCCAGGATTGTGTCCTCGTTTTCCTTGTGAGTTACAGTTCACTCGGGTCACGTGGTCTCCTGCAACACTGAGCTGAGGACCTCGGCTTCTCCCTGTGGCTCAGGAACCATCGCAGGCAGTGAGATGGCTCTGCCCCTCTCAGAAGCCTTACCGGCCCCTCGCTTTGGCTTTCAGGCAGGCTACCTTTCCGAGTTTTAGGGAAATTGTAGAACAGTTGACTTTTGCTCTGGTGTCCTTGGACTATCACTTGAAGAGGGTTTGTTTTGCTGTGGTCTGTATTTCTTCCTGGCTCCTAAAAGCAACTTTTTGTTTCCCCTGTGATCCTTTCTGTGTGCTTAAAATGAAGTTGAAACTTTAACCTCATATTGCTTTCTCCAATCCCAGAGGGTTTAGAATTTTAGCATGAAGACATTTTGTTGGTTCTTTTCCAGTTAAAAGCATTTTAGCTTTCTGTTATTTTGTATCTGGATTGAGATTCAAGGGTGGAATTTCAGAAGCCTCTGGAGAGATGCGGGGAGGATGCGAGAATCTTGTGAAAGGATTAAAAAGGAAAAGGGCCAGTTTCACATGAGAAGGATAGTTATTTGTGCCTGTTTTCTAAAATGTGATGCCCAGATAACTAGAGGTTGGTGAGATTTCTAATTGGAATATTGAAGTTTTATTTACTATACTCAATTCGATTAATCATAAAATCATTGCTGCTTTTTCACCTACGTGAGTCATGTTTCCTTCTATAGCAAACTTATTTAAATAAAATGTAAAGCTAAATAATAAAAACTTGTCTAAGTAAAAAATAAAACTAAACATTAATTCACGTAGTTTTGCAGATTAATAAATGAAGAAGACTATCAAATAAAATACAGCATCTTTTGAATTCTGAGCCCCATAGAGTCAGAGGCACACACTGGGTACCTGCAGGAGACCAGAAGCTGGGGGAGGTGAGCTTTCATTTAAAATAGAACACAAATTACCTATGCCAAACATAGCAGAGTAATTGTAAGCAGTAATTGACTGTCTGCCCATTAAAAGGAAATAAGTCATGTTGGAGGGGACTCAGGACGCAGAAGATCCAGGACAACTCTTCCCAGCAAGAAACCCAGGAGAGTGAAGGAGGCTCGGGTGGGAAGAAGTTGCAGCCCCTGCTGACAGGTCAGAGAGCATAAAGGCCAAGAAAAAACTCGAGGTATTCTGGTGAATGTATTACTAGCCGAGTGCCCTTCCCAAATGTCACCCGCTGATTTTATTCCTGGAGACAGTTGTAGCGGGATGATGACAGCAAACAGCAGTCACTCTGGATGGTGAGAGTTTAGGAGTACAGCCATGTGTCCCTTCATGATGGACATGTGTTCTGAGAAATGCATTGCTAGGCAGTTTTGTTGTGCAAGCCTCGTGGAGTGCACAGCCTCGAGGACGTAGCCTGTGGTATTCCTGGGCTGTGTGGTGCTGTCTACTCAGCTACAAAGCCAGCAGCATGTTACCATACTGAGTGACCATCGCTCAGCACGAAGCATACAGTAAAAATTCCAGTTGGTAGGAAATTTTCAGCTCCATTTATTATCTTATGAGACCACCATCATAAATGTGTTCCTCATTGACAGAAATGGCATTGTGCAGCATATAATCCTTAGGTATAGCCATTTTTGAATTTTTTTTTTTTTTTGCGGCACCGTGGATTGAACTCATAACCTCCCACTTGCCAGGCAGGCGCTTAGGCCACTGAGCTAGACCCCTGGCCCTTGTCTTTTTGAAACAGGGTCTCACTATGCCATTCAGGCTGGCCTTGAGCTCACTTTGTAGCCCAGGCTGGTCTCAAACTCACAATTATCCTCCTGTCTCAGCCTCCTGAGTGCTGGGATTACAGGCGTGCACCACCAGGCCTGGCTCTGTCTTTGAATTTTAAAATGAAAACAGTAAGACAAAAAGTAAATGGTACTAAGCCATCCTTCTCTTTTCTATTCAGAACAGAATCTAGAAAGATGATTGTACTTTCACTCCTTCCCTCCTCCTCCACTGTTCCACATTGGATCTAGGAGGGAAAGCCTCCACCCCAACCCATCACATCTAAATGTATCCCTAGGTAACCAGACACCAAAATTCACCTTCCTGTCCAAATGCTTCCCCTCTTCCTGAACTGAAAAGCTGCTGGGGCAGAAGGCTCCTTCTCTTTGGTGTTCGTAGTTATAGAGACTTTGGAGCCCCCTCAGTACCACCACATTTATTTTTGCAGGAAGCTGTGAGAAAGTCTTCACAAAGAGAGGAGAAGCGAGGGACTGTGGACCCAGCAGTGGTGTCGCACCTATGGCATACGTGCTACATAGGCATGCAGAGCCCTCTCTCCAAGTTGCCAATGACCTGAGTGCTGCGTGTATTGCTCTCAAACTAAGAAAGTATGAGCCAAGGCTGACAAATTATCAGCATGCACACAGCAGCAAAGATCATATTATTTGTGCAAAAGCACACCAAGTGCAAACTTTTACCTTTCAATAAAAAGCTGTTTGCATCATTGAAAGCTCTGGTACTGTGTTTTTCTTTTAAGACCAAAGATGTTAATGTATGAGTTTTCTTTCTCTCTTTCTTGATTTTTAACTAAAACTTCAGTGTTCAGGTTTAATTGCTGTGTTGGCACCTTGCAATGAATAAGTGGGCTTTGGGTTGCAGTTGGAGCACTTATCTATAAAAGTTTTGCCATCACTGGGCTAGGGTGTAAAAGCTAAGTCACCCAGTCCTCAGAATCACCCAATTAAAAGCAACAATAATTTTCATTCTAAAAA
>RJWT010006104.1:0-29758 GCA_004365215.1 Cuniculus paca
TTGCAGTGTTCTGTTTTGAAATGCTATTTTATGTTTGACTCTATTCTGTTTTCTTTTGCTTTGTTCTGTTCTGTTTTGTTTTCTTTTGTTCTATTCTCTTTAAAATAAAAAAATTAAAAAATTAAAGTTTTACGCCATTTATATGAAACAAAACTTTAAGACTAAAGCAATAAGATTTTCCTTGAAATATTTATCTATTTTTAGTAAAAATTCACAGAAATTGGCCTTAAAAAAAGAAAGTTTGTATTTTATCAGGATAATTTCCTTTGTTTTCTGCTATTAGCATTTTGATGACCTGGGAAACTGAATCTTAACAGCATTGCAGTGTTTTTAAATGTTGATTTTTTATACAGTTTTTTAAATGATCAGCTTACCACTCTAGTTAAAAGAAAACAGCTATTTTAGGTTATTACATTACATTTGACATTCTATATAGCTGATAGTAGAGGTATGTATAAATCTAAAGACTACGGTCTGAAAATGTGCAAAAATAAAAGATTACTAAGTTTGGTTCATGCACAATAACCAGTGCGTGCTCTCTTTTGCACAATGTGTATCACACATGGACCTTAAATGCTTAAAAAGATCAGTAAAATCTTAGCATTTTTACTACTTATTTTCAATACAATTCAGGTGAGGGAAAACCCTAGTTTGGACAATTCTGCCATTTAAAACCTGGTTTACATCTACGTAGGTTTAAACAAACATTTGATATTTGGTAAATGAGAAGCATTTGTACATTAGTTAATAAGTCTAGTGTATTTGTGGTCACTAACACTGTCTCCCATGCTCATAAGTGATCTGAGGCTTTTCTCTAATTGTTGGATGGTACTGTTGCTACCAGGATCCTGGGATGCTATAGTCTATCTCCAGAGATTCTTTCCAGGTTCTTGTTGTGCTGAACAAATAATTTGTCTAGACAGACAAAAAGGGTAGTGAAGTTTTACATTTATTAATGGTAGAAAAAGTATGGTCTGCGAGATGCAGAACAGGCTTCTGAGAAAGAGAGCACAGTGACTACAAGGTTAATGGCCACCATCTTTTCTACCCCTTCCCCCTACACATACTCTCTCAAGTCAGATCTAGGCTGTCCTCTCAAAAGCCTGCTTGATTTTGCATGACAAGAACTGAAGATTTCATTGTCTGATTGGTCCCAGGTGCAGAACTTGGGTGTGTGTGTCCCAGATCTCTCTGACAGGTCACACCCATTTGCCCCGCTGGCTGGCTGCACCCTAATCTCTTGCCTCACTGTTAAATTTGTAGATATGTTAACTATTAAATGACATTACTATAGCTATAGATTTGAAATATCAATTATCACCTTAAAAGCTCATTTGGTATGTAATACTTCCCCTGTAAGTATGACAGTAATTATTGCTCACTTCTTTTTATACTAAACACATTTATCCTCCCTAAGTTAACAACCTTCTGAAGTACAGAGTTTAGAAGAAAAAAAAATACCTTCTCATACTGATTCCCCACTTAACCAAAATTGTTTGTAATGATAGATGCTTTTAGGTTTTTGTGTTCCAGATTGTATTATGATAATTAGATATGTGTAAACACTGCATTCCAAAATTAGTCACCTAAAATACATATGTATCTGTAAACAAGTACTTTCTCCTTACAAGAACTTAAAAAACACTCTTAGCTATGATTTTCAGACATTTAAATTTCCTGATTATGTTTCATGGATTTTACTCCTACAAGTTTGGTTTTGTATTTTCCTTGCAAGATTTTGCTAACATTCCATAGTTGTATCATGTCTACCAGACAATCTGAACACTGTAATGAGATGAAAAGTACCATTTTCTATAAGACAAGTGGGGATATAATGTTGATTCTCAGTAAACAGAGGAAATTGCAATATTTAGAATAAAGACCTACTGTTCCCACTGCTACTGGTACATGCTTCTGCATGTTCAAAAACTGATGCTTGCAGACCAAAGCTAAACAAAAGAGGGGGTTCTGAGGACATTCAATGTGTTGTTTCCTGCCTACAAAGTCAACCAGCATCTAGAGCACAGCGGGACTATCCTGAAAGAGCTCTGCAACTCTGACGAGTCACGTAACCTTCCAAATTGAAGTATTTCTGGAAACTTAGAGGAGAGGAGGTAACCAAAGTATATTCTACAAAAAGGAGGGTTCACTATAGAGGGACTATCCCCATGCTTCCCCACTACAGAGGAATATCCCCACTATAGAGGTCATATGGTCAAGGAAGATTATGGCCTGTCCTGGAAGGTGACACATTAACTGAAGAAAAAAGATGAGAAAGGACAAAGGTTCTGCACAGGCTCCAAAAGCAACCACTGAGGAACCTTGACTGCACTTAATAGTAAAAACAGGTAATTATCTAAACAGCTGCCAAGGAAGTATATAGAGAGTAAACTACTTAAAAACATGAAAAGCAAAGAAAACTGACCACTGTCTACACTTTCTTAAGATTAAGGAGGATTAAGTATCAGGAAAGCATGACACAGTCATGACATTTTTAGAGACCTGGCACCATGACCTGCTATGGAATATAGAATAAGCCTAGTTTGTGATTTAGTCTGAGACAGTGAGGGACTTAAGAACCACTTTTGCTAAAAACCATGACATCACTTGGGACTTCAGATACCCAGTAAGGAACTGAAAGTAAAATAAAGCTTGACCTTCCTTTTATATCCTTCTTTAGTATAAAACTTTAGGTCAAATCCCTTCTCAGCTTTGCACAAATGTACAGTATGTTAATCATTTAGAGAATGTCTGTCTAAAAGTTGACCAAACAAGATTGATTAGCTGAGAATTCACATGATCTCATTCTTCGCCAAGAATGAGGGCACAAAGATAAGGCATTTACAGTGGCATTCAACTATTTACAGAAGTCTCCAGCCAGTATTTTAAACATGTGATCACCTGGATTCCAGAAAAAGCAGAGTTCCCCATGACAGAAAACACCAGGAGCAGAGATATCCATTACTTGGGAATGCTGGGAAACCAGGAGACAGGGGAGAGAAGAGAGAAGGGGAAAGAGAGACAGAGACAGAGACAGAGAGACAGAGAGAGATCACCTTACTAAAGTATAAGCTTCCCAGGTAAAGCTTTTTCCTGGAAAAAGTAATTAGATAAAACAATATTTGTAAAAATTTTACAATATATTTTTTAAAATAAGTAGAAAAATCAACAATATTTTAAGACAAATAATGGCGCTTAATTCTCCTCTTCAGTTCCCCTGAAAGTGACATAACTAATATTTATTCTTCTGATCTTCAGACAACAGTTCACTGCATGAAAATATCAGCTTCCTCAATACTGCTGGATGTCCTGTTTTACCACCAGTATAAGAGACATCTGGTTCTTGGGACCATGTCATCTGGTATTGAGAATCCAGACCCATGATCAACCAGCAAGAAAATCTGGTACAACTGTTTCTATTAGTGCTCTGAAAAGCTAGCTTTCTTTCTTGCTACTTCCAGAAAATCCAACCTCTACTTTGTAATGTGTTGCAGGAGCTTTGAGCAATAAGAAAATAATGCTGACTACCTTCTCGGGGTCAGAAGGGAAGGAAATAGCATCTTTTATTATGTTATAAAACACTATCATGTGGAGCCAGTCAAGGGCTACCCTGAGGATAAAAAAGACATTATGACCTGTAAGGACATTTGTAAATCTCTCTGACTTTTTAATTCTATTATATAGAGCACACGTCAAGATTTTCAATATTGACAAGTATATTTTAGTTTTAGAAACAAAATTTTCTTAAAAGTCAATTGGCCGACATACTTTGCTCTATCTTATAGGTAAATTATGATGAACAGCCACTTATCATTTTTAAATATAAAATTGCTGGTATATATTTATGTTATTACTGTAGTCTGTATTTTTAAAAAAACTTTTTATTGCATTGTTCAGTAAACTGAAATACATAAAATTGTATGAGCCTGCTTGGACTCCCACAGCAGAGCATCATAAACTGTAACATAAACAGCAGCTGTATTCTTCACAGTTCTGGCCTCTGGAAACTCCAAGGTTGAGGTCCAGTTGACTTATTTCTTTCGGAGTGTCTTCTTCATAGCTTCATAGCTATGGTCTTGCCATGTCCATATACAGTAGAAGAGAAGCTATTGTCACCCTCACAACTTCATTTTACCTTAATTTACTTCCAAAGGCTCCAACTCCAAATGTCATGAAATTCCATAGTCATGTTTCCTCATATGAATTTTGGGAGGAAAGAACTCAGTCTATAATTTTATGTCTCTGCCACCAAAGGTTTCTTGTGTACAAAATACATTAATTCTACTCCCCAAGTCTCACAAGATTTAATTTATTCTAACATCAACTCAAAAGTCTAGAGTCTTTTCTAAATATCATCTAAATGCTGAATAAGTAGATGCTAGATATGATTCACCTGGATAAAAAAGTTTCTCCCCAGCTTTGAGACTGTGAATCCAAACAAGTTATGTGCTTTCCCAATACAACAGTGTGACAAGGATCAGGAGGCATTTCACTTCCAAAAGGGGAGGAGAGAAAGAAAGAAAGAAAGAAAGAAAGAAAGAAAGAAAGAAAGAAAGAAAGAAAGAAAGAAAGAAAGAAAGAAAGAAAGAGGCAGAAAGAGGAAGGGCTGACAGTTCTCAAGCAATTCTGTAATATAGAAGGGAAAATTTTACCATATTTAAAGACTCAAGAACAATTGTCTTAAATTCAATGCTTTTCCTTTTGTACCCATTTGGGGAGAAGTCCCATCCCGACCTCCCTGCCAGACACAGATTTTTCCCCTGGGCTTCTGGGTGTCAGTTCCAAAACTTGGGTCAGAAGCTGTCTGAGGTTCTGACACTGAGCAGTGGTCCAGTTGTCCTCTGCATTATGTTTCAGGGCCTTTCTTCACTTCTCATGAAGAACAGTGTGCATTTTTCCCCAAGTGGTTCTATGGGATAAGCCTGTAGAATCTAGGCTGTCTCTCAGCCTTCTTTCACTTTGTTTCACATTTTATGTTCCCGTTAGTTCAAAGCAGCTGTGTCTTTGCTGCTGTGGTCACATTTTTATTCTGGTTTCTATTTCAGTAATTAATCAAATGAATTTTCAGCACCCCCCACACACACACCAGTGTTCTTTTCACTTAAAAAATTCCTCTATTTTTGTGATACAGATATACTGTTTTCCAAATCTTTAAGTTCTAATTCTTTTTGCTTAACAATTTCTTCTTTAGTTAATCTTAACAATTTACTATAAGCAATAAGAAGAAACCAATGTACTCTTTCAATACTTTTCTTCACAATAACCGAATCTAAATATCACTAACAGATTCTAATGTCCAGAAAATACAGAGTAGCTGAGTTATTTGCCACTACAACAAGAGCTGCATTTTCTCTAATTTCCAAAAATATATTCCTTGTTTCTTTCTGAGACCTCATCAGAATCTTGTTTTAACTTGCATTCCTGGCTTGCAACTCAATATCCTTTTCATCTGTCTTGGCTAGTTTTCTCTCATTGCTGAGACAAAATAACCCAACACCCAAAATTATGGAAGGAGAAATAGCTCACAGTTTGTGGAGGTTTTAGTCTGTAATCAGTTGGCTCCAAGGCAGGGTGGCATGGCACGGGGGCAACACTTCAAGGTGGTAGAAGACAGCAAAAGCAGCAAGAGCAAAAGGGAGAACAAACCTCTTTCCTCCCTTATACTGTAACCAGGCTACCTCCACTGCCCCGTGGGTCTAGCATTCACATCATCTCGGTGCCCTCCTCTTTCACAGGCTCAGAATGTTTACAAAGTGAGGATCCAGGCCCCTGCTGAGTCACTTGAATTCCTAAACTTTTCTAGTAGACACAATGAACAAATTCCTAGAGGGTGAGGGTATGTCCTATATACAATAGGATGTAAAACTGTAGAGTTATTTAGTTAAACTTTTAAACTTAAATTGACAATGTATCAACCATTACACCATCAGTTGCCTACTTTCAAAGACTATCAAGATGATTAGGTAGTAGCACGCCACTACTCAGTACCAAAATCTGCTTGAGTCTTTGTGGGCTGTTATAACAAAATATGCTAACCAAATCATTCAACCAACAGACTTTATCCCTACTGTTGGGGAACTCAGACAGCCTAGGTCAGATACTGTCTTATTTAGTTCCCTATGAGAACCCACTCTCTGACTTGCAAATTTTCTGTGGCCAGTAATCTGGTCAAAAGAGAGGATCTTTGATGACTAAATGTAGCCTTAGTTATTTCCCAATTGTCACATCTCAAAAAAGCATCATGTTGTAGATAAGACTTCAAAATATTGATTTTGGGAGAAACAATTGTCTTTAGCACTAACATAGATCTTTTTCATACCTGCTTGTTTTAGTATGATTCCCACTAACAAGTATCATGCTGTGCAATTCCATGTTACTTACAATGAACATCTGGTACTTCCCAGGAGCCTTTTAAAAGTTCAAGGACTAGTTTCTGAAAGGCAATATTAAAAGCAGTAATAGGAGACTTGTTGATATGTTGACAGATATGTATACATTGTAGATTTCTCAAAACAAGAAATGGTTGCAGGCTTATTTACATAATTAATTTGTTAGTCAAAATTTGTCAATCAAGAAAATCAATGATTATAAATTTTATCTGTTACAGAAGCCAGTAACTTTCATTTAAATGATCCAATAACAGGACAAAATTCATATTAGAGGCAAACTAAGTTGGAAATTAGTTTTCTGCTGGTAGTTTCTATTCAATAAATGTTCTAAGCTAATTTTTTCTCTTTCTTATTTATAAGATTACTTTGATGAACAATAGTATATATGTATGTGTAAATTATTAAAATATAAAAGTAAGCCTATGGTAAAATATCAACTTTGTACTAATTTTAAATATAAACAATATATTTATATGTTATATTCTCATATAACATGTAGAACTTCCCCATTATTTATAATGTAGTCTGTTTATAGATAAGAAAATAAAAAGAACTTTGCTTAGTGACAAAATACTTTTTCTGCCTTGATACATTATAATCTCTAGAAGTTGTCTAAATAATCAAAGTTTACTTAATTTATAGTTCAAAACTGTAAAGTCAATTCAAGGTTATTTTGCTTTGACTTCTCAGATTAACACAGTTAGGTAAGAGAGATATTTACAAATTTTACATTATGACTTAATTCCACCAGAAGCAGATGCCCAAAGATAGAAACTCAAGTGGATTATTTGAGCGGTGAAGGGAATAGGTAGACAATAAAATTTGCTTTATCATGCCAGGCACCACTGTGGATCAATATAACTTAAATCTGCAAATAAATTTCTGGGAATCAGTCAACTGTAAATGCCTCAGTGTTACCATTTCTGAAGGGCAAAGAAACAGGACTATTTTTCATCAAGTTCCATCATGTATTGAATAAACACTGTTCTTAGAAAGTATTAAGTCCCTGGTTTTTCACCTTCCCCATCGGTGGCAGAACAGACTCAGGTAGCAAAAAGAAACTTAGGCAAATAATTATGGGTGCTGGAAGTTGATGGCTTGGATACACTGTACTAAAATGGCAAGTGTTTGCCACTGTCCAGTACAATAGGTGGACAGAGGATCCTATGTGATTTTCAGTCTTAACTGATGATCATAGGAATACATACTTCTATAAGACCTTAATACTGAATTCTAAATATTACTGTAGTATAATGTCAAATATTTTATGCAAACAAAACTATATTACACCTCAAAAACTGTATAGGAAATTTAAAAAAGCTTTCTGTGAAAAAATAAACTTCAATGCTACACAATTAGGATGCTAAGTCTGTATCTTATTCCACATAGTGACAAAAGAGATATATATGTTATGTGCCAATATTATTAAGGTAGTATTATTCAATAATTTAATCTGGGCTACAAGTATTTATTAACTCTTACTGCATAATTTTTGCATTGTTTATTTTCTCTACATCAAAATATTTTAGGAATTTCACTGTACAGACTTATTACTACTGACTTCTAATGTAATAATGCTCATTATCATCTTTATCTTTCAGATCGACAACTGGACATCACCATTAAACTATCCTAGTATGAGGAGGAAATTGCTATCAAAATAGTTTTGTCATATGTCTTCCACATTTAAAGTATGTTCATCTTTTTTCTGAGAATGATAGACTTTCCTATCCTATAAATTTTTAACAGTCTTTATTAAGCCAAACAGGACAAGAACTTTTTGTAGCTTTCAGAGATTTTACAATGTACTTTATGAGTTCCTGTTAAAAAAAGAAGACTAATCTATTTCATCAGAAACTATTTCACACTTACAAAATGAAAGAATTTCACAAAATTCCTTGGCAGGAAGGAAAACTCCGGAAGAGTGGATGACTGGTTTTTTTTTTTTTCTTTCCCCTTGTGTTTTGTTCTGTGTGAGTTATTTCTGTCTGGATGTGACTTGAGCTACAGCTTGACTCTAGGATTAAACACCATTTCCCAAATAGCTGGAGTTTGCCTCATGTCTTGACTTCTCTAATTTGCTTGTTAATGTTGTGTGCCCTTATTTCTTCCAAAAAAGGAAAAAAGATGAAGTAAGAACAATGCATTCAGTAGTCTTCTGGTCCTAGGTTTGTTATTATAAAATATTGCAAAGTTGGAAAAAATAGAACTTTCTTTCACCTCAGTTTTTCAAATTTAAAATTCAAAGTACAGAAGAACAAAAATGGCAGAGTAGCAAACAGCAGCAAAATATAGACTCTCTGAGGTCCAGAAACCAGATATATAGAAAATAAGAAGTTGGCAAAGAGGAAAAAAAACACCAAAAAATACAAGTCAATTTCTGGGAACTGGGAGATAACAGACAGGAAATTTAGAACCTACAGAGAAACTGAGAAATGGAGCACTATGCAGAGAAAAGTACAAAGCAATCTGGAAGTTACCCCCAGTTACTGGAGGGTAAACTTGTCTCTGTAGACACAAGGTAATCACTCAGGCAATACAGCCTAAGGAGAAACAGTGCACTGGGTCAGCAATGGTAGTTACCCCCAAAAGCCCATGGTTATTTTAAACTGCAAAAACACTGTGAGTTTTTACTCCAGAAATGACTTGTTCTACACAGCAAGCTAGAATTGGATAAGAAATTCAGCACAGCACCAAGCATATTTTCATAGAGTGCCTAATCAAGTGTCATTTGGAAAAAGGGAATGGTTTCCTCAAAACTGAGCCACAGAGGGCTGGGGACCTAGCTCAGTGGCCTAAGCGCCTGCCTGGCAAGCACAAGGTTGTGAGTTCAATCCCCAGTGCCACAAAAAAAAAAAAAAAACTGAGCCACAGAAAAACTACAAAACAATTCAATTTGGTATTTCCAGTGTTACTCTCCCACAGTGACTGGAAGAAAAACAGCTGCAGAAAACAGTTGCAGAGAGGGTACAATCTAGAAATAAAACCACTGAGATATTTAAACTCAGGTTGGGAAGAACACAGGGCTCTACCTCCCTGGGAGAGAGGATAGGCCAAGCATGTATGGCCTTCACAGGTAACTGCAGTTGAAAGTGCTGATATTAAGAACTATAGTCTCCTTGAGGACTCCTTGAGTCTGCATCTAGCACAGATCAGAACAGAGGTCTATTTCTTTGCTCATCTACCAAGGTAAGCAAGAATGATCCTTGGTTTAGATGGCTGCCATGGACTTGGGTGAATGGACAGAGGGGCATCTGAAATGGGCACCTCACAAAGTGACAGATTGTAAAGCTAGGTTCATAAAATTGTGACTTGTTGGATTCCAAAACTGTGGATCCTGGAAAGAAATCACTCTTTCAAAAATACAGAGTGATTTTTTTTGGACTCATTTTCTCTTCCTTCTTCATTGGTTTTCTGAGGTTTGGTGTTTTCCTTTTTTCCTTCTTTAAAATTCTTTTTATGTTTTCTCTTTCATCTTTTTCTTGTGTTTTCTTTTGTTACCTACACCTAATTTGTTAATTTATTTTTAATCTTTAATATATCTTTTTAGCTCACTCTTCTTTCCTTGTTTTCACATTCCACTGGCTAAGTTTTCACACAATTCATCATTCATTCTCCCATTCCCTATATGATCTTTATTAGTGTAACCATTAAGTTTTATTAATCATTATATAACTCTGTTCTATTACTGTTGAATTATTTCTATTGTTATTTGAGGTATGGTTGCTACATTTAATAGATATTTACTGTTTGTCAGTATTTCCATTGTCTTAGTGTTTATACTGTAAATTATGTATTTCTTTTCTATTAGTAAAGCTGGTTCATTATTAGTTCCATATTATGTTAATATGAGTTTGTTTATGATGTTATTGCTTTGACAATATAATTGATACTGCTAGTGAGATACAGTTATTGATATTGATAGCTTTTCTCCGTATACCAATACCTAGACTGCTTTTGCATGATTAACAATACTGTGGTCTATTCCCAGAGAACTGGGTGCCGGGAAATAATACACATCTTACCCTCCCAAATTAAAAGCATGGGGAGGGGGGTCTTGGGACAGAGGCAAATGCCTATAGTGACTCATGCCCAGAATGCATCACTGAAAAGCAGACACCAACTAAAGAGACCTCTATACTAGCAACACAATCTTTCCACTATAAATACCCACAAACCTCAGTATCCACAAAAAGTCACAACAATAAAGACATGAAAAGACAAGGTAACAAAATATCTCCAAAAGTTGATCCCTGGGGCAACAAAGGAAGGAAATAAAAAGAAAAACTGTATAGCTGAATAATTTGAATGATAAAAGATTGAAAAACCAAATCAATGAAGTGCTCAGAGAATTCAGGAAAGATAAAACTAAGCAGTTATTAGACTGAATAAACAAAACCATCAGTGAGTTTATAAAAGGCAGAATAAAAAACTAGATGACCTAAGTAAAACAATACAAAACACAAATGATGAGTTTAAGAAAAATAATTTGAGTTCATGAAAAAATATCAAAATAAAATCCAGGGGGTTTAAAATTCTATTGTAAGTATGAGCAGCAAAGTGACCGATATGAGGACAAAGTGTCAGAACTAGAACATGGACTGATGTTGAACCAGTTACTCAGAGATGCCTTGAAAACAATAAGAGAACATGAAAAAAGTATCTAACTTCTGTTAGATGATAGGAATAAGAATAATGTAAGATTAACCAGAATTGGGAAAAATCCAGAAGACAGCACAAATGGCATAAATTACCTGTTTATGGAAATAATAGCAGAAAAATTATTTTTATAGGAAAAGGATTTAACATACAGACAAGTGAGGCATGTAGTCCTCCAAGTAGCCACAATCAGAAAAGAACTGCTCCATGAAACATCACAGACAAATCCCAGAAATCCAACACAAGGGAAGAATTTTAGAAGCTGTTAGAGCAAAGCTATGAATCACTTATAAAGGTAAATTCATTAGAATTACAGCAGAATTCTCAACATAAACACTAAAGACCAAGAGTGCATGGAGTGAGATGTTTCAAGCCCTACAGGAAAATAACTTCTGACCAAGAATAATACATCTTGAAAATCTATCTTTCAAAATTGCTGGAGAAATAAGGTACTTCTATGACAAAGATCACCTTAAGAAATTCATGACCACTAAAAAGCCATCCAAAAACATCTCAAGGATATACTGGAAAGAGATAATAAAGCCACAATACCCAAAAAGGTCTAATAGAATGACCAAACCATGAAAGGTGAGAAATTAAGGAGAAGTGGGAAAAGAAATCAATAAAAGAAAAAAATAATGCAATGTGACAAATAAATCAATACATTTGTCGATATGAATGGTCTCAATTCCTCAAGCAAAAGACACATTGACAGAATGAATCAAGAAACAAAACCCAACAATATGCTATATGAAAAAACATATTACTCTACCAAGAAATTCACAGACTAAAATGTCAAAGGATAGAAAACAGTACTCCATACAACAGGAACACAAAAATGGCAGAAATATCTATCCTTTTTTAATACAAAGGAAACGTCAAGCCTAAACCAATCGGAAGAGGCAAGGACTGTCAAAACATATTAGTTAATGAACTAATTGAACTGGTAGCGGTAATAACTATAAACATCTGCACTGAACAGTGGCATACACAACTGCATAAAAATACACTACAGGACAAAAAAGATCAGAAAAATACTAACACAAGTATAGTGACTTGCCTCAATATCTCACTGGCACCAACAGATCAACTAAGCAAAAGCCAACAAAGAAACAGAGTTGAGCCATACATCCAAACAAATAGATCTAATAGAAATCTACAGTGTTCCACCCAACAACAACCCAGTACACATCCATCTTAGCACCACTTGCAATTTTCTCCAAATAGACCTCATGCTAGCCCACAAAGCATGCTTAAGTAAATGCAAAAGAATCAAATTCATACTATGTACATTATCAGATCATGGTGCAGAAAACTAGAATTCAATGACAAAATAAAACAGAAGTTTGCAAATGCATGGAAATTAAACAATATTTTGTTGAATAATCAATGGGTCACAGAAGAAATGGAAGAAATTAGCTAATTCTTAGAATCAAACAATAATTTCAGTATAACATTCTAGAAAATATGGGATATAATAAAATCAGACCTCAGCATTAAATTGATAGCTGCAAACACTCACATCAGAAAAACAGATAAATAATTACCATAGTGATGCAGCTCAAATACTAGAAAAACAAGAAAAAATCCAACTCCAAAGCTCATACAAAGAAGGAAATTATAAAGATTAGAGTAGGAATCAATGAAATTGAGATTAAAAACATATAAAGACTCGGTAAAGGAAAAATATGGTCCTTGGAAAAAATTTTAAAAAAATAGATAAACCTCTAGCCAATCCTACAAAACAGGAAAGAAAATGCAAAATCAATGCAATTATAAATGAAGAAGGCAAAATCATCACAGACATTGATAAAAATCAAGAAGAGTATTAACGAACACTTTGAGAATCTCTACTCCAAAACTCTGGAAAATCTAGAAAAATGGACGGATTCCTACATATATACATGAAGTACAAAACTGAGACAAGAATATGTAAAAAAAACTTGAATAATTCAATGACAAGCAATAAAATTGAAGCAGTAATTTAAGAAAACCACCAACTAAGAAAAGTTCAAATTCTGATGAATTCACTGCTGAATTCCAGAAGAATACTAATACACCCCAAACTCTTTAGCAAGATTCAAAGTACTCTTTTGAAAGAGTACTTCCAAAGTCATTCTTGCAATCTAGCATTATCCTGAATCCAAAACTAGACTAGGATCCAACCAAACAGAACTACAGGCCAATTAATTTAATGAACACAGGTGGATGAACTAGAAATTCTTTATTTTTTTTTGTTTTGAAGAGAATAAAACCAAGCAAAATAAAACAGAATAGAGTCAAAACAAAACAATGAACATGATACAAAACTCCAAAACAAGATAAAAGGAAATCAATAATGGCTACCATAATGCCTCTTGTTATCTTCAAAATAACTGCCCATACCATCAGACATAGTAAAATCAAACAAAACAGAACCGAATAAAACCAATCAAAACAAATGAATGCAAGCAATACAGGACTTCAAAACAAGATAATAGTAAAACAACAGTAGCTTCCATAATGCCTCTTGTTATCTTCAAAGTAGCTGCCTATACCATCAGACATAATAAAATCAAACAAAATAAAATAGAATAAAATCAATCAAAACAAGACAACGAAAGCAATACAGGGCTTAGAAACAATATAATAGGAAATCAACAATGGCTACCATAATATATTTTGTTATCTTTGAAATAGCTGTCCTTGCCATCAAATATGATAAAATTGAACAAAAAAAGAAAACAGAATAAAACCAAATTAACCATAACAATGAAAACAATACAGGGTTTCAAAACAGGATAATATATTACTAGTGGCCACTGCCTTTCCTTATTAGACATTTTCTCTCCTTTTGCTTTCACAATATCTACTGTGCATTTTGGATCCCACTAACTCCTTTAGATTTTTTATACTAGGGAGACAACACAATGTTCCCCCACATGACTCTGAACCATTTCACCCATGAGCATGATCTCAGATTGTATCCATTTACCTTGAGGCTATCTTTTTTAATAGCTGAGTAGCTTTCCATTGTATAAAAATGCCGTATCTTTCTTATTCATTCTGCAGTTGATGGGCAAGCTACCTCTACTTTTTTCTGGTTCTCTGTCACGTAGGGTATTGTTTTCTCTCCCTTGACTTTCAGTCTTAAACAGAATGCAGCAAAATATTGAAATGTTTATAGATCATGACCAAGTAAGTTTCACCCAAGGGTTTAATGGATGGTTCAAAATATAAAAATAAATAGAGGTAATACATCAATTAAACAAAAGACAGGACAAAAATCACATGATCATCTCAATAGATGCAGAAAAAGTCTTTGAAAAACATCCAACATTCATTCATGATAAAAACTCAGAAGAGCTGAGCGTGGTTGCTCACGCCTGTAATCCCAGCACTCGGGAGGCTGAGACAGGAGGATCGATGTGAGTTCGAGACAAGCCTGGGCTACAAAGTGACCTCAAGCCCAGCCTGAATGGCATAGAGAGACACTGTCTCAAAAATACAAGGGCCGGGGATCTAGCTCAGTGGCCTAAGTGCCTGCCTGGTAAGTGCAAGGTCATGAGTTCATTCCTTGGTGCCGCCAAAAAAAAAAAAAAAAAAACAGCCAGAAGAAAACAGATATAGAAGTAAACTTTTCTCTGTATGGCAAAAGTCATTTAGGAAAACCAGTAGCCAACATCATACTAAATGGGGAAAATCTGAAAGCTTTTCTTCTAAAATTAGTAGCAAGACCAGAAAGTCTACTACCACTACCCCTGTTCAATAATGTACTTGAAACATTAGAGAAATCACATATTAGAATGAAATAAAAGGGATGCATGCAAAAAAGGAAGAAATTACTATTATTTATAGATTATATGATTGCAGCTTACAGACATGATTGTAGATGCCATGATCACATGATCCTGTAGATACAACACTGAAAATAAACCCTCCAAAAATACTCCTAGAATTAAAAACTAAATGCAGTAGTCTAGCAAGACAAATAATCAATAGAATTTCTGTACACCAACAATGAATTCACTGAGAAAGAAATTAGGAAAACAATACCATTTGAGAAAAGTAAATACTTAGGGATTAACCTAATCAAGAAATTGAAAGATCTCTGGAATAGAAACTAAAGTACTCTGGAAAGAAAAAAGATTAAAGAAAACACCATAATATGTAAAGACATCAAATGTTCCTGGAAGGCAGAACCAATATTATCAAAATGGTCATACCTCTAAGACCAATATGCCGATGTGATGGAATTTCTATAAAATTACTGGTAGTATGCCTCACAAAACTAGAGAAAACTATCCTGAAATTCACATGAAACAAGAAAAGACTCAGGATAACAAAAGTAATCCTGGGGAATAACAGCAAAGCAGGAAGCATCACAATCCTGGATTGTGACACAGGAAAATCTGCAAAGCTAGAGTGATAAAAACTGCATGGCATTTCCCCAAAAACAGACATGAGGATGAAAGGAATTGACTAGAGGATGAAGAAACAATACAAGGCAGGATTAAGTCAATGATCTTTGATAAAGGGACCGGAAACTTATGTTGGAGCAAAAATAAACTCTTTAACATATGGTCTTGCCAGGTCTGGTGGTGTACAGGTGTGATCCTAGCACCTGAGAGACTGAGACAGGAGGATCCCTATCACTCTGAGGCCAGCCATGGCTGCATAAGCAAGTTCAAGGCCAGCCTGCACTACATAGTGAGACTATGTCTCAAAAAACCAAAATAAACATACAAGCAAACAAACAAACATATAGTCCTGTGAAAACTGGCTACTTACATGTTGAAGGCTGAATATAGGCTCCTAACTGTCATCATGTAAGAACCTAAAATCAGATGGATCAAAGAATTGTCTATTAACACAAAAGCAATGTGTTGGAAGCTAAATTAGGCAAAACTTTTGAAGATTTAGGTACAGGTAAGAACTTTCTGAAGAGAACCCCAATTGCACAAGAAGTAACACCAAGAATTAACAAGTGGAATCATATCAAATTAAAAAGCATTAGCACAGAAAAGGAAACAACCAAGAGAGTAAAGAGACAACCTACAAGTGGAAAAAAAAATTTGCTGCCTATTCCTTGGACAGAAGATTAACATCTGCAGTACATAGAGAACTCATAAACATTTATGCCCTCCAAAATAAAAGACCCAGTGAAAAAACAGACAACTGAAATGAACAGACACCTCCCTGAAGAAGTATATATGGCCAATATTTATGTGAAAAAATGTTCAACATTGGTGATCGTCGGAGGAATGCAAATTAAAAGGCTCCTGAAATCCCATTTTAATCCAGAAAGAATGGCTATCATCAAGAAATCAAGTAACAAATGCTGGAGAGACTGCTGGAAAATGTCACCTTTCTAAATTGTTGGTAGAAGAGGAAGCTAGTGCAACCACTATGGAGATTAGTGTGAAGACCTCTCAGAAAATTAAAAATAGAAATTCCATTTTACCCAGCCCTTCCCCTCCTAAACACCATTCCCAAAGAGTTAAAGTCATATTATAGTGATGAATGCATACCATAGTAGCACATTTCATGTTAGCTAAATCTTAGAAGAAACCTATATATTCCCCAAGAGATGAATTAATAAAGAAAAATGTGGTACTTATATACAATGGAGTAGTACTTTGTCATAAAGAAATATATGCTTGAATCCTCTGTAGTAAAATGAGTACATCTGGAGATCATAATATTAAAAGATCTCATTAACAATGCACACAAATTGCACTGAACAGAAAGAATCCTAATAGCCAGGAAGACACAACTATCTCACTCTAAAATTGAAATAATTCTTCAGAAGCAATGCCCCTCTCTATTTTCTTTAACAAACAAATGGTATGATAAAGAGTAGAAAGCCACTGTACATCAAGAGACATTGAAGTTATACTGCCCAAAGGCAGGGTGTAGAATTCATTTGGATCACGATTTTAATAAACAATTCTAAAAAGACATTTTTATATAATTGGACAATCATGACGGTGAAGAATCTGTAAAAGTACACTGAATGTGATAAGGGTTTGTGGCTTTGTTTCTTAAGAAATCCTTTACAATAGATCAAATTATAAACATGTGTTTGCATTTACCTGCTAGGAAGGACTTAAGAAAACTTCGGAAGTTCTCTGTATTAGCCTTCTAATACTCAACTCTCACAACTCAAAGGAGGAATGATTTAAAATGACTCACTGCTACAGAGGTTCAGTTAATGGTACGTTGACTCCAAAGCAGAAACACCAGGGCAGAAGACCATGGTGAAGCACCGGTGCTTAGTTCATGATGGCGGAAAAGCACAGAAAAGGAAGAGTGCCAGAGAGGAAGGGGCAAGGGACCAGACATAGACCTAAGGTCTCATCTTCATTTCCAATCCAGAAACACCCAGAAGCATGCTGCATCCATCCTCCAGGTGGATCCAAAAGCCAATGAATTTGACAAGCCACCCAGACCACAAATGCTCCTCCATAGACTGGCAAAGTACAAGTAGTACAAGTGCGGGTGGAAAGGCAGGAACACATGGGAGAATTGTTGAGGATGGAAAGAAAATAAGACCCAGGGCTCCCACGGACACAAAGTTGTTAAAGTATCACTAGTGGTAAACTGGGTGAGTCATGTAAGAAGGCTGCCACCTGGTCTGTGCTGGGATAATCTTTATGACTGTTTTGTTCTAGTCACAAATACAGAGACCTGGAGTCTGCAGAGGACCTGCAACCTGCAGGCTGCTAAGCTGCCTTCACATCCTGTAGAAACTGCACAGTGGCACAGAGTGAGAGCAGCACTTTCAGGGTTGGAGCCGAGCTGATTCTCTTTGGCTGTGCACTAGCAACTCCAGAGGACCCTTGGAAATGTACCGGTGCCTAGCCTGGAATCCCCAGAGGACATCATTTCTTTTAAAATCTCCCTGGATGATTCTAGTGAGAGGCCAGGATTGAGAAACACACTCATCAAAGACATACAAAGAGAAATCTTAGCAATTCCCTTATAGAAACCTGGGTTAAGAACCGGCTTGGAGCTGGGTGTCGTAGCCAGGCTTGTAATCTCAGCACTCTGGAAGGTTGAGGTTGGAGGATCGCAAGTTGGAGCCCAGTGTGGACAGCTAGCAACTTAGGGAGTCCCTGTTTTAAAATTTAAAAAAAAGTAAAAATTTAAAAAGAGCTGGAGATGTCACTCAATAAGAAAGGGCTGAGTTTAACTCCAGTAATACAACACTGAACCAAACCATTAAAAACAACCAGACAAACGAGCAAAGAAATTCCTCCATTTTAGGGCCAAATCACTTGAGCTGGAATCTCACCACACTATTAAACTCTTACCTGATCTTGGACAAGTTATTTAATCTTACTAACTCAGCTTTCTAATCTGTAAAATGGGGATAAATAAACAGATGAATGGATAAACAAAATGTGATATTTATACACAATGAGTATTACCCAGCTGTAATGAAAAACGAAATTATGACATTTGCAGGAAAAGGTACAGAGAAGGTGATTACTCTGTTACGCTAAATAAGCCAGAATCAGAAATATAAGGATCATATGTTTTTTCTAAAATGTGATATTTTTAAAAAAATGCCATCGAAGTAGATGGGAGACTATTGTTACACAAGAAGAAGAGAAAAAGGGGAGCTAGTACGAGGTTATAAGAGAAGATAATGGGTATATACATGTATGAAAATGCCACTTTGAAGCCCAATACTTTGTAAAATTAGTAGACAATAATAAAAGTATTTCAAATGGGCATAAATGAATAAATACATTGAAATTTTATATTCAAGAAAATAAAATATAATTCAAAGTATAAAACACACACTCATAAGCTATTTCATATAATTGTTATAGACACCAGCAAAATCAATTTAGTAATCTGAGCTTTCAGCACTTCTAAGCATACAAAGAAAGTTTCATATTTTAGTCCTTTAATGTAGATTTCCTCTTCTTTAAAATGCATACAAAGAGACCTTTATAGATTACTAATTAATATATCTCTTTAAATAGGAGAAAGTCATTCATCAGTACAAAAATATAGGGAATTCAGTGTTTTATTTCTATAACTCCAACCCTAGGCAAAAGAAATCCAGATACGGGCCATAGAAGAAAAATTCCTGCAAGAAAAAAATGCAAATAGATAGAAGACAATTTAATAATTTCTTTGCTACCAAAGATGCATAGCATTGGTATAGGAATTGGCACAAGATAAATTTTCAGCTGCGCAGTTGAGACAATCTAGAATACCAGTGAACCAGTTTTCTGACTAACCTCATCTTGGCTGATTGATACTCTCTAGAATCCTCCAGACAGATAACATGAAAAAAGCAGATTCCAACTTCTCTGCATTTGTAATTGGTAGACAGAAACAGTTGGCATTCAGCCTGGTGGGAAAGGAGATGTAGATCATGCAACTAGATATTAAGGTTTCCAAATCAGACACAGAAACAGATTCAGCAAAAGAAAAGCTGTATTGATACACATCAGATACCCATGGGAGACACAAATCTCAAAGCCTTGAGGGCCACTTATCAGACTGAGTGTTTTAGTGGAGGTGGGCAAGTTGTGTATGGGTGCTCTTGATCGGACTTACAAGTTTTCTATCAGAGAAAACACCATGTTTTAACAATGAGTGAAACTTCAACTTGTAGTGATAATGTTTATTATGAAGGAGTCCAATGTAAATAACTCTTGGCTTCCTGAGTAAAAACAGAGAACATCATCTATAATTCAAAAATTATTGTGTAAAATTTGAAAATTGTGATAAAACCTTCAGAAAGTTCTTTATATTTGTGACTTGCATAAGATTCCAAGATTTTTAGAATGTATTCACTTTTTTTTTCTTTATTAGTATATGTCTGTGTTGCATAATAAATACCTTCATTGTAGTGAACTTTTATACATACAGACAGGGTCTTGGCCCTTTTTACTCCCCTTTCCTCCCCTCCATATGTCCACATAGCTAAGGTGAAGGAAAAAAACATTGTTTGTTTTATCATTTTCATAAGCATGACAATATTTTCAACTGAGAAAGCACAAAATTTGACATGTGACCTAAATATTTACATGACCCAATTCTGAGTCACAACACATCATTTGCAAATATTTTAAATACAGTGAAAGATTAAGATCTAGCTCAATATTTAATGCTGAAGTGCCAGCATCCATGAAAATAACTAATTGAAGTAATGTTGGATGAGTAAATAATGCTCATCAAAGATCTGTTTCACTTGTGACTACATTAGCTCATGCAGAAACATTGAAAAGTATTGGCAAATAACTATGCTCTCCTCTAGTTATAATATTTGACTTACAATTATTGCAATGAGCTGTATTTAAAGTAAGTTAAATGCTAGAGAAACAAAAACAAAACAAACTAATACAGTGCTTCTTAGGGAAAAAATAAAGAGATACATGCCCCGAAATTATTAAATTCTGGGATTAATCTGTGATTCCTTTGGCATGATATGCCAAAGTTGCATACGGTCTAAAAAACATCAGTGGACATAAAATTCTTAAGTGTATACCTTAAAAATGAGATTAATTCTCATGTCAAGGTTCAGGAAATGAAATCTGTGCATGTTTTGACAAACTAATTTTTATTGGATTGCAATCCTACACAGGCATCTATGCAGGGCTATCATGCTTTTGCGCTAACATGATAGCACGTAGTAGGTGTGATACTCTGAAGTCCTAAAAGTCTAAAATATTTACTGCTTGACCTATCAGAGGGGAAAAAAAACCTTTCTGCAGCCTGCTTAATGTTAAACACAAATTTTAAAGCTAATATAAACCACAGTATGTCTGCTTGAGAATCTGAGTAAAACATCCTCAAATAGTATCTATTTATGTTTTTTTCCATTTTCTTCTCTGAAGGTCAAAAAATATTTGTGTTCAATATGGAGAGTTTATATATACATATGCATAAACACATATTCTTCTAAATTTTAATGTCAATTATTATAATAAGCTAATTTAATTATACGCAAAAATTCCAGTAAATTCTAAAGTAGATCTATGAATTAGGTAATGCTATGTTCTAAGCAACTTGAAAGTTCAACAGCATAAAACAACAAATACTGCTATCGTTTAAGATTTTATGGGTGGGCTGGACATCTGTGGTTGGCTGTGTCTGTGGATCTCTTGTGAGCTTCTTCATTTGCAGTCAGGCGGTTGCTCTATGGGGGGGGAGCATCAACAGGCAAAGCATGACCTCACCTCAGCTGATTTTTCCTAACACGTCCCTTAGTCTTCTCTCTGTGTTTGGCAGGAAACCAAGAACAGCAGAAGCTTGAAGAGCCTCTTTATACCTTAGTTCAGAATTGAGGAAAAATTGAAGATCTGAAGGATTTTGCAGTCCTTCTACAGATGTTAGAAGTTACAATAGAAAATGTAACACTTTGGGGGAAGATTAAAAATGCAAAGTTCATTTCTACAAAGACTGTTAGAGAATTTAGATCCTTTTTCAAAAATCAGTGCACTCTAGATGTTACAAATCACACCTGAATAATTATAACTCTTTTGCAGTAAAATACCTCTAATTTTCCTTATTACTTTTTTTCCCCTTAAAAATGCCCTGGAGATTCTTAAAAACATTTAAACAATGTTCAGGTCATTTATTAATTTTTTAATTGATCAAGAATTTTTCTTCTGTGATTTGAAAGGCAAACTTTTATGCCACAGGTGAAATGTTTTTCTCTTAATTTAAGAAGCAGCTAAGATTTACCACCAGGACTGTTGTCTAGACCTCAGATCAGAATCCCCTTCATTGCAATTAGGGATGTGGGGTACTTCTGAAACACCAATTATAGTGTCTTATTTCCCAGAGATATTGAGTTATTAGATAAGGAGTGGAAACATGATTATAAAATCTGCTATTTTTGAGTACTTTGTTAGATTAATATAAAACAACATTCAGGAAACATGAAACTTACTGTTTTGCTATTCTTTATTATATTTACATATTTATTTGGTTTGTTGTGCAAGAGAGCAAACCTAGGGCTTTACAAATGCTAGGCAAGTGGACTGAGCTACACATAATACTCTGCCCATAATACTCTTTTTATTGGAGGACTGGTATATTGTTCTCTGCTTTATAATCTGTTTAAACAACAGTACGATGGAATACAAATGCACACATGTCAGTCACAAAGATCATGGACACCTGTGGAGAAACCACAGCAATTGACTTGGGGGAATTGCCTCCTTAATTAATAAGGCATTGGTGGCTCTGCTTATCAAGCAATCAACTTATCCCATGGTCCCAGTGCAGAAGACAGTATTTTTTGAGAGTGACAGGACCAAGGAAGCCCAGAACTAGGTGTGCGATGGGACGAGTGGTATGGAATTCTGCCTAAAGAATAATATAATGAAATACAATAACACTGTCAGCTAAAATTTGCATAACATCTTATAATTCAAAGACAATTATCCTCTCATTTGATGCTCCAATCCATTCAGTGACATGTTGCTACTGTTGTCCCACATTGCAGATGGCACTCTACAGTTGGAGTGGGTGCAGGGTGCCCTGGATTGAGACAGAGATGAATGTCACACTACAGACCACAGTGCTGATCTGATTAATTGGAGGATTAATTGGAGGATTCTACCTAGAGTAGAATTGTAAATGAATGCATAAAGACAGGTTTACTTATTTGAGTGCAGAAAGCATGAATACCACTCTTAAGGAACTATAGAGCATTTCCAGGAAAGGGGCTTAGATAGGACTCACATGAAATTTAAGACTATGCTGATGGCTTTGAGGAAGATATTTAGCCCATGATGTGTTGCTAGTAAAGTACCTGAGGCTGGGTGATCCATAAAAAAATGTATTTAGCTCACAATTGTGGAAGTCCAACCCACTCAGCTTCTGCTGAAGGCCTCTTGGCAGAGGGCATCACACACTGGGTGTGCAAGGAGTGTGGAGAGTAGGTGTGTGCTGAAGGGGTAAAGCAGGGCACAGGGCACGGGCGGAGGCACTGCTGTCTTCTACGCGTGGGCTCTTGGAGCACATTTCAGCCCAGGAGAGCCAGCTCCCTCCCCTGAGACCTAGTCTGGTCTCTTCAGAAGGACAGTGCTTTCATGAGAGTGAAGCCTGTGTGCACAGATTACCTCCTAAGGCTCCAAGGGCCTCTCATGATCATTGCACTGGGAGGCAAACTTCAACAAGAGTTTAGGTGCAGCTACACCCAAACCACAGCACTGTCACATACAGTGCTTGATCATGTTATTTAATTAGTAATATAAGCACATAAACAGATAGAAATATAAGTATTCTCTATAGTTACACTATGAATTAACTATATAACTATACTTATATAAATAAGTTATGCACATATAATTATGATATTTTTGTACATACAATTATACCTTGGTTGTCAAACTCAATTCCTTCCAAATTCGTGTTCACACAAGAAGTTCTAGAACTGAACATATTTTACCCAGAAGAAACAATGAAAATCCAAGTAATCAATTCTGAGGGCCAAACACTACAATTTTAAATTCATTTCTCCAGGACTTTAACACAAAGTTAGCAGCCCTGGGGTGTGGAAATATAGCCCCCCCGCAAAAAAAATCTAAACCCAATAAATACAGTATATTAAATACAATACAATATGATTTGATAAATACAATACAATAAATACAATTATTTAAAAGTTTTCACAGGCGCTTTACCTTGACCTGCAGGCTTCCTGACATACTGGAGCTGGAAACAAATTAAAGGAGGAGAAATGTCATTTTTTGGAAAGACAGCCTTGCATAATAACTGCTGGCAATGCATTTTCTGGGGTCTTTTCTATTGGTCTTTTTTCTCCCTTTTTCACTAAAAATTTGGGCAAGAATGCCACTCAGAGTGCACCCTGGCACCTTGTGGAGTTCATCTGAGCAAAATTACCAACACCAAGAGGATTTTTTCTGAACTTTATTGTTTGAGTAGTGGAAAGTTCGAGCTGGAAGTCATTCGACAATGGAGGTATTACTGTATTTCTCATACAAATAGGAAAATCTTAAAATTCTGTGCATCACAAAGACCCTAAATAACTACATTGATCTTGAGCAGAAAGATAAAATGTGAGAGTGTTACATTTCCTGACCTCAAAATGTAATAAAGGCTTATGAAACAAACTAGCACACTACTACCATGCAAATACAGACTTGAAGACCAAGAATGGAACAGAAAACCTGAAAATATACTATGAATGTATAGTTAATTTCCACAAGTAATCTTCCACAAAGGTTCCCAGAACACAAAGGAGGAGATGACATCATCTACAGAAAATGGTGTTAGGAAAGCTAGATGTTCACATTCAGAAGAATGAAAATGGATTCTAGCTTCATACATTACAAAAATCACTTTGAAACAAAAGAATTATACTAAATGATCATAAGAAAACATAGCGGAAATCTCGATACTGTTCTGAGAAATGGTTGTTTTATGTAACCACAAAAGCACAGGTAACAAAAGCAAAAATTTCAGTGAGATTCCATCAAATTAAAAAACTACTAAATAGTGAAAAACTCACTCAAAAGAGTTAGGGGACATTATTTATTTATTTATCTATCTATTTATTTGGTACCAGGAATTGAACTCAGGACCTTGTGCTTGCAAGGCAGGTGCTTATGCCACTGAGCTGTATCCTTGGCTCCCATAGGGACATCTTAAGAACAGAGAAAAAATACTTGCAAACCACACATTTGGTGAAAGGCAAACATCCAAACTGCATAAAAATTGAACAACTCAGTAACAAGTAAAACCTCATTCAAAACAAGTAAAGGGTCTGAACAGACATTTCTCAAACAAAGTCAAATGGCAAAGGGTGTGTGACACACCCTCTGTCATCAGGGAAATGCGAACTAAAGCTAGGATGAGACATCACCTCACAGCAGTTAGAGTAGCTAGTAGCAAAGTGATGAAAAGTCCCAAGTGTTGGAAAAGATGCTGAGAAAAGTGAATCGCTGTATGCTGTTTGGGAAGTTATCATAGCCACTAAAGAAAACCATGGAAGTTCCTCAAAAAGCTAAAAGTAGAACTACTGTATCTAAAACAATACATATACATAATATACATGTATGAAAACAATATATATACATATACATACTATATATGCAGTATAAAACAATATATGTATGAAAAATGTGTAATATATAAGTTAAATATTTGCACTTTCGTATATATAATGGCATTCTTCATGGTAGCTAAGGGGTGAATCAATCAACAGATGAATTGATAAAACAAAGTTATATATATTCACACACCAAATAGAACATTATTCAACACTACTATACTATTCAATCACAAAATCCAAGAAAATCCTTTGACCACATGACTGAAACTGGAGAATACTATGCTGAGTGAAATAAGCTAGGCAAAGATAGACAAATATTACATTCATCACTTATAAGTGGAATTTATAAAAGAAAACTCTTAGAAACAGACTAGAGTGATGGTTTCCAAGTCTAAGAGTGTAAGAAAGGAGTAGAAGAGATGTTGATTAAAGGGTATAAATACTTAGGATGAGTGTGTTCTATAGATCAATTGTATAGCACACTGACTGCTGTTACCAACAATCTAATGTAAGGTTGCTAAAAGTAGCTTTTAAACTTTTTTACTCACAACATACACAAAAAAAGACAACAAAATTAGATTGTTGATATGTTAATTAACTTTACAGTAGTCATTTCACAGTAATATGCACATATATCAAAACATGTCATACATCACAAATAAATACAATTGTTTACCAATTGTACTTTGAATAACTGGAAAATTAAATGATACTTTTGCTAAAAACAAAATATTCTAATATTGCAGTCAAATACATTTTAACACTTCACCTTTCTAAAATATTTACTTAACTCCTATATATGCTTCATATTACCTGTTAGTTTCACCTACTTTTCACCTTTTTTAAATTTTTCTAAGTAGAAGCATATACTGCATCAAATTAATCAAATCAAATAAATCACTCAGCACTCTAATTATTTTGATTAAGTAGATGTTCTCTATTTAATCAATTAATGTCACCAGTGTAGAAAAACAAATAAATATGAAAGGGCAGTTTTCTAAATTCATTTCACTAAATATATTATCATGTGTTCATCAAATGAAAATGAAAGAGGTCTGAGGGAGCAGAATTACATCTAAATTCTAATACTTGAGGATAAGAACTTACTCATTTTTGACTGATAGTTTGTTGACATTGGAAGCATCACAGAAATAGTAATACTGATGATAACAACAAATTCTGGGCTTACTGAGGCCCACGGGGTTTAGGAGTCTGCATCCAGCGACCCACCCACACCCAGGAACTATCTCTGAGGACCAAAGGGAATAGGAATCCACACCCAGAGACCCCCAGCCACCTGGGAACCCTCAGTGATACCTGCAGGACGTGGGTGTCTGCACTCAGGGACCCGCCCACACCCAGAAGCTATCTCTGAAGCCTGCAGGAACTGGGAAGCCCTGCCCAGTGACCTTCCCATACCCAGGAACCATAGGTGAGGCTCCTGGGAACTGAGAAGCTGCACCGAGCAACCCATCCACACCCAGAAACTGTCTCTGAGGCCCTCAGGGACCAGGAGTCCACTCCCAGTGACTCACAGTCATCTGGAAACCCTCAATGAGGCCTGGGGATTGGGAGTCTGCACCCAGTGAACCACCCACACCTGGGAACCAGAGGTGAGGCTCACGGGGTTTGGAAGTCTGTGCCCAGTGACCCAATCACACACAGGAACTATATCTGAGGCATGCAGGCACCAGGATTCCATGTCCAGAAACCTGCAGCCATCATCAACACTCTGTGAGGCCTGCTGCTGGATGGACTGCCTGTGATGGAAGCAACTGGGATTTGACATCCAGCTGATTTGAAGGAACACTGGAAAATGCCAAAACTAAAGAACAAAATGCAATCTCAAACTTTCAGCCCATCCAGGTCAAGTACAGGTGACACAACATGGATTAAATTGGAACTCACGCACCTTAAATTTCTGAAATAACAGCAATGGAAGTAAAGTAACAACTCCAGGAAGCTGTAAAGGAAATCAGATCAGCAATAATCTCTCAGGTAAAACCAGAAATGGTAAACATAATGAATTCTTTGGTGAGTATATCCAAAGAAGACATAGATAAAAAAAATAGAGGAACATAAGAAAATGATGGAAACCTGGAATGAACAATACAGGAAACAATTACAATACATAAAACATATTCAAGGAGATATCCAGGAAAACAAAAATTCCATGGAAAGTTGGCAAAACAGCATAAATGAAATTGGAGACAGACACTCATACCTTGAAGACAGAATTGTGGCTAGTTATCATGAAAGGAAAGATCTCTTAAAAATAACAATGAATCAGGAAATAACAATTCAACAGCTGCAAGATGATGCAAGCAAAATCAAGAGTGATAGGTGTCAATGAAAAAGAAATGACATGAAAGGACTATTTGCAGACATAACATCAGAAAATTTCCCAAATATGGGAAAAGAAACTGACATACAGATAAGTGAGGCATATAGCACTCCAATTAGCATAACCAAAATAAATCTATACCTCGACATAACAATCAAGATCCTAGAAATTCAGTATAAGAACAGAGTATTAAAAGCTACTAGAGAAAAGAAACAGATCACTTATAAAAGAAAACCTGTCAGAATCACAGCAGATTTATCAACACAAATGAAGTCAAGAAAAGCATGAAGTGTTTGAACTACTGAAAGAAAACAACTTCCGACCCAGATTTTCATTCCCTGAAAAATTATCTTTCAAAATCAACAGAGAAACAAAATACTTTCACAACAAAAACAACTGAAGAATTTCATGACCAGCCAAACAACCCTACAAAGAGCACTGAAAGACATTCTAGAAAGAGATAAAAATGACCACAATTCTAAGAATAGCAACAGAAAGAAACCAACATGCAGGACAAGCAATTAAACAGAGGAGAAAGGCAGGGAAGCAACAGCCTAAAGATAACATGATGAAAATAAGCCAATACATGTTAGTTATAGCTATTAATATAAATGGCCTCAATTCACCAAACAAAAGAAACAGACTGGCAGAGTGGATAAAGAAACAAAATCCAACAACATGCTGTGTACTAGAAACACACTTCACTCAAAAGAAAATTCAGATTGAAAGTCAAATGATGGAAAACAATACTCCATGTGACAGAAACCCAGAAAAAGCAAGGTTACTATTCTATTTGCAGATGATGTGAACTTCTAACCAAGAATGATCCAAAGAGATAAAGAAGGTAGCTACATACGTGTTAGGGAAAAACTACAAGAGGAAGAGATAACAATCATTAATATATATATGTACCAAATATGAGAGCACCAACTATGTCAGACAAATATTAATAGACATGAGAAATCAAAAAAGCAATAATACAATTATAACAGGGGACCCTAACATCCTATTGTCACAAAGAGACAGGTCAACTAGACAAAAAATCACAAAGAAATAACAACTGAATCAAACTTGTGAACAAGTGGACTTAATGGATGTGTACAGAGTGTTCCACCCAACAACATCAGAATACACATTCTTCTCAGCTGCACATGAGATGTTCTCTAAAATAGACCATGTGCTAGCCCATAGAACATACTTACATAAATGCAAAGAATTGAAATTATCCCATGTATATTATCTGACCATACTCATCAGAATTAGAAATTAATGACAAAAGAAACTGCATAAGCTCCATAAACACATAGAAATTAAAAAGTATCCTATTGAACAACCAATGAGTCACAGAGGAAACTAAAGAAGAAATTAAACAATACATACAATCAAATGAAAATGCGAATGCAACTTACTGGAATGTATGGGACACAATGAAAGCAGTTCCAGATAAAAATTTATAATGGTGAATTATCACATCAGGAAAACATAACAAGCACAAATAAACAACTTAATGTGACCCAAAGCCCAAAGAAGGGAGGAAATTATAATAAAGATCAGAGCAAAAATTAACACAATTGAGACTATGAAAACAATACAAAGAATTAATGAATCAAAAAGTTATATATTATATTGTTTGATCAATCTTGCATGCCTGTATCTGGTAGCCTGAGCAATTACTTTGAGGATAATAATATGCAATATAACAACCATTGTTAAATTCGTATCATCTTGTTTTGAAATCCTACATTGCTGTTGTTTTTTGTTTTGTTACTGTTATTGTCATCATTTTGCTCTAGCTTTTGTTTTTTAATTGTTTGTTTCTTGATTTTTCTGGAAGTTTCCTCCTTAAAATATAAAAGGAACAAATTCTGAGAACAGTATTACACAATATTCTTTCATTATAAGAAAAATTGCATTGGAACACACTAAAGGAAGCTCATTTGGAATGAGTGATTTCAACTCGTATAATAGAATAAAATCCAATAACTTTTTTCCCCGTGGAAATCAGAGTACCCCTGGTATTACATAAAATTGTAGTATGAAACCCTTTTCAATTAAAAATGATTCTATGTTTTCTTAACAAGCAATCATGAAAGATAAAGTTAAGGTCTAGAGCTTTAGCTCACCTAACATATAATTGCATTACCATTAACCCTTTCTACCAAAAAACATTTACACCCCAGGTGAGTTGCACTTTTTTTTTTTTTGAGTTGCACTTCTTCTCAACTAATTTAGGGGAATGGTAGCACAGTTAGTTTTGTTTTCCTGAGTTGGTAGCAAGATGTAAGGGCTGAGTCTCAAGTGGTGATTAGCCTATATTCTAATTTCAAAGGACCA
>RJWT010006105.1:0-29754 GCA_004365215.1 Cuniculus paca
TTTCATTATGTTTTTCATTTCTTCTTTCACCTGAGATATTATTTCTGATCTGATTACATTTACAGTCTTATGCAGTTGTTTCTTTATTTCCATTGTTATTCTCTCAGAGATTTCAGGTGTATGACTTCCACGACTGTATCTTCTAGATTCGTTCTCTGCGGGCTGGAGGTCTGAGACTGCCCTTTGCTCTTTTCTTTAGTCATTCTCTTGGGTTCCTCCCAACAAGCTGGTTGTAGGGTCCAAGGCACTTCCCACAAAGGCCGCCCCTCTGAGGTGTAGGGGAATAGGAGAGGTTTCTGGGTTCCTCTGACCCCAGTTTTACAGGGAGTTAGCAGGTTGTGAGGTGGGCTTCTCCAGACCTGTGCAGCTACACTAGGGCTTCCCTTCTGCTTCACAGATGCCATTAATTGAACAGCTTTCCTTTGCCATGCTGTTTGGTCATGTGTACCTTGGAGTTACCTATGGACTGAAATCTGAAACCATGAATCAAATAAACTTTTTCCATTTCTTAATAATATATTTGCAAGATCAATTTTTCAATACTATGAAATTCATCAACCTTGGCACTGGAAATTGTGAAGCAAGGGCCTTTCTACTGAGCTACATTCTCAGCCATTTTAATTCAGTTCTTCACTTTTCTTAGTTTGCACTTTCTGTGTCCTAAGATATCTCTGCCTAGCCCAAAGTGACAAAAATTTTCTTGTGCTCTTTCTTTTAGAAGTATATGTGGGCTTATGACTCACTTTGAGTCACATTTTGTGTATGGTGTAAGGTCAGTATTTATTTATTTATTTATTTATTTATTTTCATGTGGGTGTCCAAATATCACAGCACTGTTTGTTGAAAAGTGTATCATTTTTTGTCTGAATTACTCTGGCACTTCTATTGAAAACCAATTGATGATATTTATTTTTTGGATTCTATATTCTGTTCTCTGGCTCTATGTTTGTCCTTATACTGCACTACTTTGATTACTGTAGCTTCAAATTTTGATATTACTAAGTTGTTTATGTAAATTTCTTATTCATTTTCAAAATAGGCTTGACCATTGCAAAACCTTTTTTTGTTTTAAAGAGAATAAAACAAAACAAAACAAAACAGAACAAAGTTAAACACAACAAAGCATATCAGAACAGAACACTGCAAACAATACAGGTCTTCAAAACAATGACAGGAAATCAACAATGACTACCCTAGTGTCTCTTGTTTTCTTCGAAATGGTTGTTCATACCTTCACACACAATATATTTAAACAAAACAAGATAATATAAAACCAGATGAAGCAAAAGAGCAAAAACATTATAGGCCTTCAAATCAGACAATAAGAAATCAACAATGGCTACCTTAAATGTTCTTTGTTTTCTTCAAAAAAGCTGTTCATATCTTCTTGCATATTGCAATTAAATAGTAGAAAACAGACCCATTGTAAAACTTTTGAAATTCCATATAAATTTAAGAATAAGCTCATCAATTTCTACCCAAAATCTTGCTCACATTTTGATGTTGATTGTGTTGAATTTTGAGATCAATTTAAGGCAAATTTTCTATGTGTCTCTGCAGTAGTGAATCTGAATTCATTAACATGGTTATCTATTTCTTAGATTCCAACCTGTTTAATTCTTCTTAGCAATATTTCTTAGGGTAAATTTATTGTTGAATACTTTGATTTTAATGCTATTTTGTGTTACTGTTTCTTGTAAAATGAATTTGCATTTGTTTGTTGTTAGTATATAAAATATAATTGATATTTTAAAAGACATTCCATCTTGCAATGTTGTTAAATGCATTTATTAGTTCTAGAAGCTTTTCTACATTTTTTAGGATCTACATAGATGATTGTATTACCTGAAAATAGAAACAATTTCATTTTTTCTTTTGCAATCTGCATGCATTTGCTAATATTTTATCAGTAGTCTTTTAATGTCTCTAGACTCAGTGGCGGTATTGTTTCTCCTTCCTTCCTTTCTTTCTTCCTTCCTCTTTTTCTTTTTCCCTTCCTCTCTCTCTCTCGCCCTCTGTCTTTGCTACTATGCCTTGTTCATTAATTTTATTTCTAGCTTTAATGCCTTACGTTTTTCTTTTGTTTTAAATAACCTGTTTCTTGGTTTACACTGATTTTTCTCTATTTGTTTATGAATTTTCTATTCATAGACCTTTATTAATATTTACTCCCTTCTCATAACTTTGGATTTTATTTCTCATGTAATTATTTTGATAGTGATTTCCTTTGCTTAATATACATGTTCAATACCAAATAAATTTCTAAGCTTCGTTACTGTTGCATCTCACAAATAGTGACATGCTCTGTACCATTTAAAGTATTTGCTCATTTCCTTTGTGATTTTTTGACTGATGTATTATTTAGAAAAGTATTATTTAATTTCCAAGTAAGATATTTCTAGGTAAATTTCTTTTGGGGGGATTTAGTTTATCTTTCTGTGTTCAAATAACATTTTGTATGCTTTCAGTATTTTTAAACTTACTGATATTTGTTTAATAGTTTGTTTAGTACATGGGCTTTCTTGGTGAATGTTCCATCTATAGTTGAAGGAAATATGCATTCTTTTGGAGAACATGTGTTCAGTTTGGTTAAGTTGGTTGATAGTGTTGTTTCTCAGGTTTTGAAAATTTTAATGATTGTTCTTTTCCACTTATTTTTTATCAAGTATTGTAAAAAAATTATTGACATACTTAACTATAATTTATTTATCTCTACCTTGCTTCTGTTCCCTCAATCTTTGCTTTGTGTATTTTAAAGGTCTTTTACTAGATATGTACACTTTTAAGATTATAATGGATTGACTTCTTTATTACTATAACATGTCCCTCCTGCTGGAATCAGTGGCACTCTTAGATGCTGAGGTAGGAGGATTACAAATTGGAACCCAGTTTGGACAATTTAGGTACTTAGGGAGATTCTGTCTTAAAATAAAAAATAAAGAAGAGTTAGGAATGTAACTCAGTGCAAAGGCCCTTTGTACTCCCAGGACTGCATTAAAAACATGTCCCTTGTATTTTCCTGGTGCTAATTGTTGTTATGAATTCTATTTGTCTGGTGTCAATACAGCCATTCCATCTTTCTTTTGATCATGTTTCATGCTATATCTTTTCCATTTTCCATTTGACTTGTTTGAATGTTTTATATTCAAAGATAGTTTCCTGGAGGGAGCATATAACTGGGTTTTGATTCTTTTTGGTTGATTTTTAAGTTATAGCTCACTTTTACTTCCTCCTAGAGCTTAGACTATGTACATACTATTACAGGTAATTATTGCTATATTTTGGTTTAATTCCACCATGTTGTTATTGTTATCTATTTGCACCATCCCCCCATCCAATTTTCCTGCCTTTTCTTAACTATTAACCCTTTACTTTTTAGTTCTTTTCCTAGCATTTCCTATGCTTACACAGACCAGTACTCAGACAATGTCTTGAATGGCCACTACAGTGATTTATGGAGCATTTCTTCCTTCTTTCCTTTATTTTCTCTCTCTCTTTCTTTCTTTCTTTCTTTCTTTCTTTCTTTCTTTCTTTCTTTCTTTCTTTCTTTCTTTCTTTCTTTCTCTCCCCATTCTCACACTGTTTCTGTTCTACAAGTTGCAGATGCTCTGGCTTCTTCAACCTCTACCTCTTCAACATCTTGAGAGCTCCACCCTCTATTTGCTATTTCTCTGCTTTTGGTCTTAAAAACTGCTTCAGCTTCCAATAAGCTGAGATTCTTTCGCTTGATTCAGATGGAAATCATGAATTATATGTTGCCTCTGCCAGGTACTCGGTTACTGCCACTGGCCTTCTCTGGCTGCTTGTTGACCTCTTCAGTGTTAACAGTTCTGTTTTTTCATTCTGTCCACAGTATTCTGGATAAATGCTCTAAAGATTTATAGAACTTTGGAGCCCACACTACTTGAGAAATAAATCACAACATTTACAGGGACACCAAAGTGATTATATTTTAACAGGGCCAGTGCTAAACTACAGGGAGGCTAGTAAACAGGAAGGAACCTTTCTAGAATAAAATCCAAAAAGTCTCTGAAAAGTGCTACTTTTGTAGCAGCTCATAGGCCTATTCCCCAAACCAGGGACTCTCTCGAAAGACTTATTGTGAATGCTGGGTATGCAAATAAATGCCCAGATTGCTCCCTTCAGGATCTTAGCTACTCCTGGGTGCTCTCTCTGTTCCCAAAAACGTAGTACTATTGACTGAAGTGGCTGAAGATAGGATGGGGTCTCACACGGCCGGGTTGCACTCATGTTGGAGTGAAGAATAGCAGTTCGATGGCAAGGAAGGACACTGATGAACAGTGAGGAAGAACACCGAAGCAAGGGGACCAAGGGAGGAGGGGCGTGTTGCACGCCAGGTCGTACCTTCCCATAGCCTGAGCAGGACAGATGAGAGACAAGCACTTTTTGCTTGTTTGGTTTCCACAGAGTAAGCTGGGGTGACTGTAGGCATTATTTTATTTTCTCCTTTCTCTCATGGATCCCTGACCTACATCATCTGTTGTCTACTCTCTGAAAACATTTGTTTTATACAGCTTTCCTCATTTTTGCAGTTGTGTACAGCAGGTAGCAATTTCAATAGCAGTTAACCCTTCATTAAGGAGTGCTTTGAACCTGCTTTCTTATTCTATAGAAGTTCATATAACTGTTCAGCTGTGATTTACATATGAATGAATTATGTTTACTTTAGAAATTTGTCTCTACTGTGAAACAATAGCTCCTTTTCCTTTCCTAAAAGTCACTCTCCAGAGCTTTATTATTTTTAATAAAGAATTATCATACACTAAATGACTTGAATTTCATAGGCTATACATTTAAATTTTTGTTAGCTGGAGCTACTTAAAGAAAAAGATTTTCTGAAATGTAATTTGTTTTTCATTAGGTTGAGTTTACTTAAAGGGAGTTTCTGTTTTTGTTTTTGCTTCTTCTGATTCCAGAGGAGAGTTTAAAACCAAATTTCCCCTTATTTACAAAAAGTGATTGAAGGAATAAAATCCTCTTTTGGATTTTTATAGGAATTAGAAAGCAAGTGAAATAAAGTAGGAGTGTGAAAGGGGGAAATTGTCCAAGTATCAAAATCACCTTTTGATATAAAAAGCTTATGATTCTCTTTGATCTTGGGAATGAACTGGAGACATGCTTGGAGAAGAAATGGTATTGGCAATGTAAATAAGAAAGGAGCATGAATATTACTGCTAGAAAAAATCTTGAATAGGTACAAGGAGTTTGTTATTCATGGTGGAGGACAAAAACCATGTCTACACCTGATGGGATGTGACGCCCTGAGTGAGAGAATCAAAGTCAACACTATAGTGGCTTTTGGGAGAAGGTCACGTTTATGTCTTCTTGTGCTACAGTTCAACCCTTGACAGAGGAGCTTTGTGCAACCTGATATTTCTTCTCTGGCTTGGGCACAAGGAAGGTTTAAGAAAACTGAATTCTTTTTTTCTTTCTACTTAGCAGGAAAAGTGATTTCCTGTGTAACTACGCAAGCCCAACTTGCTGGAGGTAGCATTTTCTCTAGAAAAATAACCCGCTGATATTATCAGATTCCCTGCCTTGAAGAGTATAAGCCTTTTCAAAAGCACTTCTATAACTACTTGCACTTTATAAATCAAAATTTGTAGTTTCGCTCGAGGAAACAGTCTGCTTAAACAGGCCCATTTTAGAAAACCTTTTCTAAGAATGCTCTTTTCATTCGGTCATTCTGAATACGAAGTCTAGTGATTTGGGCATCCAGGGTATTTATTCAATTTCTTTTCATATCGTACTGTAAGAGATGAGAGTAACTGTGCTCATTTTTTTCCTGTTTTCCTGAAGTGATGAACTATTCCCACTTCAGCATCTCAGAGATGCACTTAGATTGCTGCTGGGCATGGTGGAGTGGAGCTGTGCTAGCTTCCTGCTCAAATCTCCTGACTTGATTTTCATTTGTGTCATAGATTTAAAAAAAGCAAAAAACAAAACAAAACAAAACCCCAAAATTTCTGATCTACTGCCAATGGGTCGGTTATGATTTCCATGACCATTGATGAGAAAAATGTGGGAAAGGATGAATGATTAGAAATAGCCAAATACATGGACGTTTCATCATTCAATTTAATTAGTGAACATGTGCTGTGGGAACCGTGTCTCTGGGGGTGGGAAGTGGAGACCTGAAGATGAGCAGCAGGCAGCTCCTTCTCTTGAGAGGTGTGTGCTCCAGTCACATGATGTTCAGATGATCTTAGTGGATTATGTGTCAAGGTAGGGGTACAGGGACCTCTTGGAGCAAGGTGATGCCCTCAGAAAATATTCCTAAGAACAATTCTCACCTTTTTCAATGTTGCTAAAAGCCATAGAAATCACAGAGAACATGTTTCCTATTCCGTAGTCTGCAGTGTGAGGATTGTGGAGTTTAAAAAAGACACATCATGGTGAGTCACTGCGGCACCCTTGTTGCAGAGGCAAATGGAGGCAATTATCAGTTTCACAAGAGAATCTTAGAAGGGCATTGCATCTAGACATTTGGAACTCAAATTTTAATTCTATTCTAATATCGTAATAATGTATATTTTTCTTTTAAACTTATCAAACTTCTCCTTTCATTTGATTGTAATATATATATATATATGTATATATACATATACTTAAGCACTTTGCTTTGATTTTTTTGTCAAATATAACCAAATAATTCTATGCTTCTGAATCATATTACAGCTGTTTAGATCAAGTTACTGTGTGAACAACTTTCTTCTGATTAAAAAATGCCCACAAGGTTTTCACAGTAATAAAATTAATTTGAACAGCCACATCTAAAAGTGACCTTTCTTAAGCCCCAGAATCTATGGTAATTTATCATTTTTCTACAGTAGTAGTTTGAGGCTCATGCATTGTGAGACTGTTGCACAGAACAAGTCATCTAACCGGCAGCCAGTAGAATTGGCCACCCTCCATCAGAATGCTGCCTTGCTTTCTGTCTGCTGGCTATAATGGTCAAAGAAACTCCCCTTGAAGGAATTGAAGAAGTCATTTGAGTTTATTTTTCACATAGAACTCACTTCATTATACAGATGTATTTGTAAACTCTAGTGCTGTGTCTCAATCTGTAGATGCACAGAGCTTTTGGGATTTAGCACTCTCTGAATATCAAGAGTGGCCATCATTCTTAGGATAATGCAGTTTTTTTTAGGATCAGGTAATCAGTTGTGTGGATTTCTAATTTCTCCTCTTAAACTTTGTTTCTCTGGATCTTAAGATTGCAGTGGAGGATATGCATTAGTCATGTATGTGTGGGAGATGGTGTTTGGCGTATCGAAACACTGTGAATCATAAAATGAATTTAGCACAGTTTTCTACTAGGGTACGTATAATGCTAACTCAGGTATTTCCTATTCTTTTATTTCTTTTATGTTATTTTAGCTCATTAAAATCTGTACTGGGTCTTAGACTATAGGTCAATGATTCTTTGTATTATTACTATTTGGGAAATAGTTGTTATAACAGTAAGATGAATTGTTGACTGGGGAGCAGAAGGTTGCTCTGGTCAGAGATTTCTTGTTATGTGTACACAAACCAAGTCTCCAAAATGGAGCATGCATTTAGAAGTCAGTTTTTGATGTAGATTTTCTTCCTCCTTAAAATGTCTACAAGGTTAATTGAAAATAAGTGACTCTTTCCTATGAATTTTGAACTTCCCACAGATTCTCAGTTACCCTGAAATGTGCGATTAATAGAAATCCAGTGTACCAGTCAGTGGTCACCTGTATCTCGCCAAAGTTAATGCCTTTAGCAGGAGCTATTGTGTTATTAGAGAGGACTTTAACTTATAGAACCAGACTCCCCACACCAGCATCTAATCTACCTTGCAGTTAAGTTTATAACAACAAGATGGTACTGCCTAGCTATATATGCTAAATTCCTTGCATAGGTGGTGTTACAGTTCTAGTCTAAATAAAGCAATCAATCAATATTTTTCTCTGCTTACACTCCAATCTTCAGAACTGCTTGTTACGCTAGCTAGATGGATTTACTTAGAGCAGTGAAAGACATTCAGCAAGTCCATCCAATTTCTTGATTTATTTGCTATTGATGCATAAAATAAGCTTGTCTGTGAAATAGCCAGGTTGAAATTGCTGTTCTCATGCATTTTCATTGTTATTATTTGGCTAGACTGACTCTTGAGGGTCAAATTAAAACTCATTCATCCAAAGCTACATGAGTGACAATAGATAGCTTCTTCAGTTAAAATCAGAACCAGTACTAGGTTTGAATAAAATCGTTGAAGAATCATAGATGATATCTAAACTTCCCAAATTTTCTATAAAGCATCTGTATCAGTTGTTCATCTCAGAAACTTGAATTTGACATCTATATTATACATTATTGTAACTAATTGCAGAATAAGTAAAATTTCTAGTATAACAACAGTGATGGAGATACTGATATTTTGTATAGCCTCACGGTTGATGAAAGATTATCATAGGTGTTATGGCTTCTGATATAACACCTCAAGATATTTTTAAATTAAAATATTATCAACTTGTTTAAGAGTGAATAATTTAAAACAAGATTCTTAGAGATTGTCATTATTCATGAACACTGATAGTCTTCCGTTCCTACATTTAATAATGTATAATCCTTTAGAAAAAATCAAGTGTCTCATTGTTTTTACAGGAATTATTTTTGCAAAGACCAAGCATAAAACTATCCAGAGGAAATAATATATAGTCAGTGTTACTATATCCAAAATATATATTTTTAGATAGGAACAGCTCTTTTGAAAAATGAGACACTACGGTAGCCATTGCTGGTTACTTGTTGTCCGACTTGAAGGTCTGTAATGCTCTTTTGTTTTATCTGGTTTTATATTACTTTGTTTTGTTTGAGTTTATTGTCTGTCAATGTATGAACAACTATTTTGAAGAAAGCAAGAGACACTAGGGTAACCATTGTTAATCTTCTGTTGTTATGTTTTGAAAACCTGTATAGCTTGCAGTGTTCTGTTTTGAAATGCTATATTATGTTTGACTCTATCCTGTTTTCTTTTGCTTTGTTTTGTTCTGTTTTGTTTTGTTCTGTTTTGTTCTATTCTCTTTAAAATAAAATAAAATTAAATTAAATTAAAAATATATATATATTTTTTAAATTCTGACTTCTGGTACCTAAGGAGCATATTTTCTTTTGTACAGAGCTTAGAAATAATTTAAAGAGTTCATTGTGTAGATGTGGAAATTAGGACAAAACCAAATGACTTGTGTGAGGTCACTAATATGGCATTAGTTGACGTGGAAACATTTGTCTTACTGCTTCTGGTCCATAATTTGTTTTTACAAGACTAAATCTCTTTAATATAGTGTCACAGTATCTAAAGAAGACTTTAGGGTCTATGTCAACCTTTCGCTGAAACATTCCAGTAGTAAATATTCCATATAAACCATTGCCTCTTTTTCCCCATAGCAGTTCTGGCTTTGGCTTCTGCTGCTGCTGCTGCTGCCTCTTCTTCTTCTTCTTCTTCTTCTTCTTCTTCTTCTTCTTCTTCTTCTTCTTCTTCTTCTTCTTCTTCTACTTCTTCCCCTTCCCCTTCTCTTTCTTTCTTTCTTTCTTTCTTTCTTTCTTTCTTTCTTTCTTTCTTTCTTTCAATTCTCTTTGCAATCTTTTGCATTACTGAAAAATTTGTTATGCTGGTTACCCCATTCAGTGGTAAATGCCTTAAAGAAAGTGAAAGTATTTAGGTAGGTTAGTTGAATTTGGTTGTGTGTATGTAGGTGCTTAAAAAAAGAAAACTGGTTATAAATTTAGATTTACCTAAACAATCTTTCGAATTAACTGTGTCATGTGCTATTCCTCTGACATCTTTCAGACTTGGTTTTCCATGGTTTTCTGGTATCCTTCACATATTAAGACAAGTATTATAGTGAAACTAATAACACAATAAAAATTAAATCTTCAAAATACTTGCATTTTACACACATTAGAACGTTTTGTTCTTCAGCTTCAATCAATGTGTTTCACAGAATTTGAAATATTCCCAACTCCTGCATCTATTTTACTGCAAGGATTTAAATATAGCATAAGAGCCTGTCACTCAAAATAAATTGCAGTATTAGACAATGAGTTTTGACCTTTCTGGTTGAGGCCAAGCATATTGTACTGTTGGTTTCTGGAAAAAAATTAGTGAATTCTAAGAACTGAAGCCTGCTTCTCTATAGTAGTGAAAGATCTGAACTTTCTTCCTTAATGTTAAGAAATGCATAGGCTATAAGCCATTTCTTCAGGATGAAGTAAGATTTTGACAAGTAAATACATGATTTGATTGTGTAGAAAGTCCCTTTCCATCTCAGAGCATCAACTTATGCAACTTAGGTATCAGCTAGAATCAAACCAATTCAGTAATGGGACAGACTGAAGTCCAGTATGGTGGTCACCACAGTAATCTCATTATTGTGCCACTTATAAGATCATATTAGAGAGAAGAACAGGAAACAAGGCTAGCAACGCAGTCCATAGAGACTGGTTCTTCTTTTGATATTTTTGTCATTTTCTCCATTTAATTTGAATATTCTTCCTGAATCTCCAAATACCACACCTTTGCTAGATCTGAAGCACCTTATAAGAAGTGTAATTTCTTGTTTTCCCTATGTAAAATTGCCCATCTTTTTATTTAAGGATTTGGGACACTATTGTTCCTTTATCTAGAAATAAAAATCTCTGTTTATTTAAGAGTTTGGATCAGGAACTTGAAACCATCTGTATTTTTGGTTACCATTGGCAACAATAAAATTAAGTCTGAAGTAAAAGAACTGAGTAACCTACAGCATATCCATTTGTCAATGTAACATCCTGTGTAGCACACTTTAAACTTTAAAGCATATACATTTTTAAAAGATTTCCCTATAAATAGCTAATGAGGAAAAATCATAATGTATGAGAGTTGTGAGTCATCTGTCTCACTCACTGCTACTGTCATGAGATTGGGGGCAGAATTTGTCATGGAGGGCTCAGTTCATGGGACATTCCATTTGCGAATTTTCCAGTGGCTGCTGGTGTGTCTCAAACAATAGTATAGGTACTTTAAATTATTTGTATTTGAGGACCATGAGTCTTTATTATAATTTAGAAATAAAAGTTAATTAAAATAATATTTATCAATGAGCATTACCCTAGAAAATTTTTGGGAATATGGCATATGTGATTTGTTTGTTTGTTTGTTTGTTTGTTTTATTCCACTATGTCTTTATACAATTGGGTATAGAATGTAGACCAAGATATATGTCATGATGCTGTACCTAGTGGTCAGCTAAGGAATGCTTTCTTTGAGACTCAAATGAAATAAGTTTGAACAATTACATGTGTCCCTGAGAAGTTCAGTGACTTCATCATGATTTCTATAACTATAATAGATGGAGTGGCTGGGGTTTATATTTTCAAGGTTGACTATGACTCTGGCTTTTTTTTTTTTTTTTTTGCTAAAGAATTCTTTCTTCATCTTGTGGCTCTAATCTCAATCTTGATGTTGACACATAATGGGAACATGGTTCATATTTCCTTGGTGCTCCTTGTACCCTACAGCAACATTAATGCAGGTTGATCTCATAAAGTATGGCTTTTAGTAAAGGTTTATGATTTGCACTGATGAGAGGGCCTGTCATGGTACCAACACAAACAACATAAAAATGTATAAGTAGATAATTTTAACATTTCAGTAATCAAAGTATTTCTTCAGTTCATTATTTGAAAATACTTATAAAGACCTAAGCAGTACACATATTAAAATTTTTAAACAGCACAAGAGGCTTTACAGTGAAAAATATCCTGCTTGAGATCCCTAGTTACCTTGCTTAGAAGTAAGTACTGTGAGTAATTTTTGTATACTTGTATAACGCATCTGCAATCCAACATTATAAAGAAATGGTATACAATACTCAATATTTTGTACCTTGCATTTCATGTGACAAAATATTTTGGTATCAATGTCTTAAATATGCTTTATTCTTTAAATAGAAATATAATAATTCTATTGGTTGAGGTGTGCCACAGTTTATTACTCAGTTAGCTATTAATAGTCAAGATGTTTACAGTTGGGTACTATTTCAATATGCCTCCATGTGGGTATCATGGAAAGTTTGGTGGGATAAATTTCTGTGATTGAAATTTTTTAGTTAACAAGTAGAAAAAAACAATAATAGAGATGCCATCTGATTCAGCTATATCTCCTTTGGGTATCTCCCCCAAAGTGTCATAGACAGTATTTACAGTGATACATGCATACAGTGATACATTCATATTTATAGCAGCACAAGCCACAATAGCTAAATCTTGGAAGTAGCCTGTATGCCCATCCACAGATAAATAGATAAAGAAAATGTGGTATGTATACATAGTAGAATACTACACAATCATAAAGAAGTCACTTAAATCACTTGTAGGGAAATGGATGCATCTGGAGGCCACAATGCTATGTGAAATAAATCAGATGCAGAAGTATATAGTACAGTATCCCTTATGTGAGAAACCCAAAGTATAAATAATTTAAAGAGCAAAATAAAAACTAAATGATAGGAAACAGGGAACTTTGGTAAGTATAACCAAATTATTCTTTTAGAATTGACTTTTCTTACTATATCCCCAAAATCTCATTTGCAATTTCAACAGATTATCACTAAATTTATTGAATAATTTAGGGGAAATAATATTTTCCATTGTGTTACTCAAAACCAAATACTCTGTGTCTTATTACTTTTCTTGTGCTGAGACAAGATATTTGACACCCAAAATTAAAGGAAAAAGGGTTTATTTCAGCTCGGTTCATAGAGGTTTCAGTACATAGTCGGTTGGTTCCAAAGCAGGGCAGCATGGCAGAGGAGATCACAGAGGTGGAATCAGTCCATGGCATGGCAAACAGAAGGCAGCAAGCAGCTACAGCAGTAGCAGAAGTGAGGCTGTCTTTCTCTTTTATCCCAAACAGTCTGAAGACCTTTTGGATGGTGCCACACACACCCAAGTTGGGCTTCTGTCTTCAGTAAATCCATTCAGCCACACCCAAAGCTGTGCGAATTCCAATCAGTGGACTAATTTAGTTCCACACACCCTTCATCCCAGTATCACACACCCTAGATACTTCCAGCTTCCCAAAGCTTCACCCATGAGCACATGAAGCTTGGAGGGGACATCTAGACACAAGCCATAGCACCCTGTGGTGTGTTTGTCTTATTTTTGGGTAGCATTTACATTTTCTTTGTTGTAAACTCTGCTTGTTTCTTTTAAAAATCTATTTTATTGGTGTTTATTAATTTTACAAAATAATGGGTTTCAACGTGGTGTTTTCATGCATGCATATATTTTGATCATAACCATCCCACAATTACTACTCATTGCTTACCCCTTTCCCCTCTGCCATATTCCTTTTCCCTTGTCTAATAATAGTTTTACTTCTACTTTCATGTCATTTTTTTTTTGGATTCCATATATGAGGGAAAACATGTGATACTTACCTTTCTGAATCTCTGATTTCACTTCACGTGATGATTTCCAGTGCCATCAATTTTCCTGCAAATGATGCAATTTCATTCTTTTGAAATAATACTGAATAATACTCCATTGTATATATAACACATTTTCTTTAACCACCCATCTGTTGATGGGCACCTAGGCTGGTTACATAGCTTGGCTACTGTTAATTGTGCCACCCTAAGCATAGGTGCGCAGGTATTCCTGTAGTACGCTGACTTCAATTCCCGAGGTTATATACCAAGGACTCGGTATGGTTGGGCCATAGGATAGCTCTATTTTTAGCTTGTCTTCTTTTTTGGAGAAACTCCTATTGATTTCTTTGGTGGCTGTACTAACCTACATTCCCACCAGCAATGTAGAAGGGTTTCCTTTTTCTGAACCCTTGCCAGCATTTATCCTTTTTTGTATTCTTAATGATAGCTGTTCTGGCTGAGGAGAGACAGATTCTCAGGGCAGTTTGATTTACATTTATCTAATGATGTTGAACAGTTTTTCATATATTACTGGACATTTATACTTCTTTTGAGAAGTGTCTGTCCCATTCATTTGCCCACTTATTAATTAGTACATTTAATTTTCTTGCCATAAGGTTTTTGAGCCCTTTATATATTCTAGATATTAACCCTCTGTCAAGAGTATCAGACAAATATTTTCTGATGAAGCCCAGTCTGTAGGCTCTTCACTCTGAAAGTTGCATCCTTGCTTTGCAGAAAGCTTTAAATTTTATACAGTCCCATTTGTTGACAAATGTGATTATTTTCTGTGCTACCATAGTCTTATTCATGAAATCTTTGCTTATGCCTATGTCTTTAAGTGTTTTCTCTGTTTTTTTTTCCAGCAATTTCAAAGTTTCAGACCTTACACCTAGGTCTTAGATTCCTTTTAAATTTGGTATTTTTTGTACAAGGTGAAATATAGGGATTTAACTTTCAATTTCTATATTTAAAAAGGTTAATTTTGTATCCTGACCCTGCTCATTTTTTGCTAAACTTTTAAAATTAAACTCTACTTTGATATAATTTTAGATCCACACTCAGTTGTAAAATGTAGTACCATTAGTTCAAAATTTTTCTCAGTTTCCTCTCAGTATTGACATCCTGCAGCACTGTATTACAATATTTCAACCAGGATAATGAAATTGGCAAAATCAAGAGACAGACAGTTTCTATCACCACAAGGACCTCCCATAATGTCTTTTTATAGTCACACTGCATCTTTATCCTATTTCCTGTTCCTAATCCCTGAGGAATACTAATTTGTTCTTCTATTTCTATAATTTCCTCTTTCATGAATGTTATATAAATAGAATCGAACATTATGTGAATATTTGCTTGCTTCACTTAACTTCTTAGAAATTCATCCTTGTTGCTCTATGTCTTACCATTTTGTTTGTTTGTATTATTGAGTGATACTTTAGGGTGATACTTAATCTAATTTTTAATGTGTTAGTGCTTTGGTGTGTAGCACTGTTTGTTGGGCTACTTACCCACTGGAGAACATCTGGGCTATTCCTGATTTTGGGGTGTTATGAGTAAAGCTGTTATAAAAATTCATGTGCATGCTTTCATATGAGCATGTTTTCATTTGTCTCTGGGATAAGGCCATAGAGCAAAGTTTATGTATCATATAAAAATTGGCTTCTCAGTTTTTTGAGTTGAAGAAGTCTTTTCTTTCACATACATATGCTATTTTTTATGTTTTGTTTTGATAATGTTATAGGTTTATGTTTTATATTTAAGTCTGTTATGAATTTTGAGGTAAAGTTTATAACAAATGTGTTTCAATTTTTTTTTCTTAAATACGTTCAATTGCTCTAGCACTGTGTATTAAAAGCGTTAGCCTTGCTCCAGTGAATTAGTTCTGCTGTTTTGCCAAAAAGTAGTTGAATGTATTTGTTGGGTCTATTTCTGAGTTAGTTGCCCTCCATTCTTAAACCACTGAATTTTTTTTTTTTAATATGAAAGTTTCGGATTTTGTTAAATACTTTTTCTGTATAATTTATGTGATTGTATTTTTCTTTTTTAGTCTATTACTATGGTGAATTGCATGAATTGATTTGTTAATGTCGAATTGCCTTACATAACTGAAATAAATTGTAAGTGGCTATAATGAGATTCTTAGTGTATATTTTAGCATTTGATTTGCTCATATTTTATTGAGGCTTTTTGATGTAGGTTTGAGAGATATTGGTCTGCAAATTTTTTTTTTTAGGTTGTCTTTGCTTTTAGTAGCAGAGTCGTAACTTTAATTGGAAAATGTCTCCTCTTCTATTTTCTTTTTTTCTTTTTCTTCTTTTAGTAGCAGGGATTGAACTCACAATGTTGCTCTTGCCAGGCTGGCGCTTACACCACTGAGCTAAATCCCCAGCCCTCCCTTCTTCTATTTTTCTGGAAGAGGTTGTGTTAAAATTGGTGTTGACTCTTATGTGTTTACCAGAATTCTCCAGTGAACCAATCAGGGCCTGAAGATTTTCTTTGTAGGTCTTACTTGCAAATTCAATTTCTTTAATGGTTGTAGCACTCTTTGGTTGCCTGTTTGATTTGGTTGAGTTGGTAGTTTACAGTTTTGAAGGAATTGCTACATTTTTTTCCAAGTATTGATTTTATGGGTATGACATGTTTGTACTGTTCTCCTATCATTCTTTAATAACTACAGGTTTTATGCTGCTATTGTTTTACTCTTGATGTTAATAACTTGTGTCTTTATTTTTGTCAGACTTTTTAGAGATTTATTGACTTTGCTTTTATTTGATGAATATATTTTTTGTTGTATTGATTTTTTTCCCCTTTCCAATTTCATGTCTTCCCTTGTCTTTGTGATTTCTTTCTTTCTTCTGCTTTTGAGTTTATTTTGCTCTTCTTTTTTGTTTTCTTGATGTAGAATCTTAATTATTGATGTGAGACCTCTCTTGTTTTCTAATATAAGGATTCAATGCTATAAATTGTCCTTTCAGCACTGTGTTACCTGCGTCCCATATATTTTGATATATTTTCATTTAGTTCTCTGTGATTTTAAAAGTTTTGTCCTTTTTGATCTATGATTATTTGTAACATATTCTTTAATTTCCAACTAGAGTTTTTTTTGTTTTCTTTTTATATTGATTTATGGTTGGGTTCTACTAAAAAACAAACTAATTTTCATTCTTTTACATTTGTTATAGTTTGTTTTCTAGTTCAGAATATGATGCATTTTGGTGTGTTCCAATGACATGTTTAAAAAAAAGGATATTATGTATAGGGTTTTATGTAGATCAGTTTAGTTGTATTGCTTAGCGGTTTGACATCTGTGTTGCTTTGTTGCCTAGCAGTTTTATCAGCTGCTGAGAGGCACTGATGGATCAACTATAATTGCAGATTTGTGTATTTCTTCTTTCAGTTCAATCAACTTTTGTTTCCTGTATTTAGGTGCTTTGTTGTTCGCTGTATACATGTTTGGAATTGGGATGTCTTTGTGGTACATTTATCCCTTTATCATCATGGAATGTCTTTCTTTGTGTCTACCTTATCTTATGGTAATATAACCACTCCTGCTTTTTAAAGTTAACATTTTCATGATGTATTATTTATTCAACCCTTTTATTTTCAGCCTACATATATCATTGAATTTGAAGTGAATATCTTGTTAACAGAGTATACTTGGGGTTTTCCTTTATCTACTCTGCCAGTTACTGATTTTTAATTCTTGCACTTAAAGCATTTACCCTTAATCTAATTTTTTATGTGTTAGTGCTTAAGTCTGACATTTTATCTGTTGATTGCTGTGTGTTTCCTGTTTCTTATTCTATTCTTTCTTGTTTCTTTCCTTTTTGTGGGTTATGTCCAACCAAGTTAACTTTAACTTTTGAAAGTTAACATTAACTTTCAAAAGAATTCTAATTTGGTGTATTTCTAGTACTTTGAGTGTATCACTCTTGTGGTTTTCTTAGTGACTACTCTGGGTATTACAATATATTACAATATCTATGATTTATCACAGACTGATGGTATCAACATTTAGTCACTTTTTCTCCTCCACTTTTAATTGTTTAAGTTATTAGATGACTTTATAGTTTTTGTTTCAATTGTAGCAAGCATCTAAAATACTCGTGAAGAGAAGGCTGTTCTATTGTATTGCTTTCTTTACTGTTTTTTCTTCTTTTTTCTTGCTCAGGAAAACTTCAATTTCCATTTTGCTTCTGTTGAAGAACCTCCTTTAGTTATTGGTTAAATTGGCTGTTTGGGCTCTTTCTGTTCTCTCTGGTGCCGCTTGGGTTGCTGATGACAAACTACCAGACCTGTCACGTCACATGTACCTCTGAATGACAGGAAAGAATCTCTGATCTATGTAACTAGGCAAACTTCCTGATTATTGTGGGGCAGTCCTCCTTCTGGGAGCCCAGTGTTCCCTCCAGGTGGCATCTCTGGATGAAGAGGGGAGACTGATAGAGGAGACTTTGCTCTGGTTTCCCATTGTCACTGGGTCGTCAGCTTCATTCTTTATTGTTCTACCTGCTACCTTTGTGTTGTGTGCAGAACTCCCATTAGACCCCACTGTCATTGGAACTCTCTGGCCACTTTCTGTTCTGTTTTATGTATGGGAAATTCTGGGCCTGAGTCACTTTCCTGTGTTAGATAGGGGTTGTAAAGACCCTGAAAGTAAGTTGATTATAATATAATATAATATAATATAATATAATATAATATAACCTTTCTCTCTTGTGGTCCCAAATCAGTTTGTCTTCTTCTTACCACTTCTCAAGTTATTTGATTTTCTTCAGCATGATTTTCAGGGTTTCTCATTATGCTTAGCACAGAGAAGCAGGGAGAGATGAGTCTATATTAATTAACTTGTTTGGACATAAGTCACTTTTGTTAGGTTTTGTAAATAGCCACCACGAAACAAGGAATTTCCTGCTTGCCAAATTACCCTGTATAATTCTGGACCCTTTCCCTATTCCATCTTGATACTCTCCCATTCTCACCTAGATTTTCTGGAGAACCAAATTCTCCTTTAATTATGTAGAAAACAGCTCTCTCCAGCTCCTAACCTGTACCTCTTCTTTAAGCCTCTTTGTCCGAATGAAAACCATCCATGGGCATGCGGTGAGTTGAACAAAAAAGCCTCTGCTCTTTTGGCCAGTACAAAAGATAGGGAGAGACCCAGGGTAAGGGACTTTCCTTTCACAGTATCCTTTGTCCTTTGAAGACATTCACTGTTTTAAATAGCATCTTCTATCACCCTATGTATTAACACAAATGGAAATGGAGCATTTTGCTCCACCTTTTGACCAAAGCCTGTGATCTCCTTAAAGGTTGGGATTACATCCCCTGTACCAAGCAAAGTGCTGAGCACAGAGAGGGTCTGTAATAAATGTGTGTTAAGTGGTAGGAATAAAAGGCAGGCTGTTAGACTTTTTCTTCCTCTGTGTGAATAGGTTCAGCGTGACAATAATAGGTCTAGAGGGACTGTGAAAGGTCAATTAGTTCATCTTTCTGCTTCTGTCCAAGAACACATACCAGATAACTATGTAGCTAGTCTGATTTTAAGTACTTTAAAAAAAAAGAAAATTATAGTTTCCTTTAGTAATCCATTCCTGTGTTTAACAACTCTCATTGTCAGCAAGCTTTTCTTTATATCTAGCCTAAATGTCCCACATTGCATTCTTAAATCTTAGCAGGTGGAAATGTGCAGTCAAGATTTGAATGGTCTTTTTCTTTAATTACTGTTGAGCAGGTGAACAAGTATTTACAAACTCAATACTTTCTTCACAAGCATCAGTTCCCAGCCTGTCCTTTTAGGAAGGTATAGGCACTTACCTGTCCTCATCACTTGGCTATGAACTGCCAGTGCCCTGATATTGACTCCTCACTGTGGAATATTGATTATATTGATGGTAAATTGTACCAGCATTCTTTGGAGGTGCCCTCCCACACTGACTCTGAGGTTAAACATGAGACTTGCTTTAGAAAATGATACAATTGTATAATAGATAACAAAGACTGGAAAAACCTTTGACTAGTCCTCCCTCTTTTCTTTTGTTTCACATGGTAATGTTCTCAGGCTAATCCTGGTGGGAGAAGAGAGTCACATAAACAACTAAGTTTGCAAAGTGAGGCCATCCATTCAACACCAGCCAGTAGCCAACATCTCTAAATCTTGTCTAATTTTTTGCCTATGTATTTTCCTCAATGCTTTGCTTTGAGTAGTTGACCAGTGTAAATTATCTTACTCCCATGGATTTTTCCATAAACTCATTGTTGACCAGAATTTTGAATGTTTGGTACATGTTCAATATGTACTAGTGTATTCCCCTACTTTGTAATCCCTAATCTTGTCCTTTTGCTTTTTCTTTGAAATACTGTTAGAGCATTGGCCATTTCAACAATACTGATATGCTATTGTGATATTGTATTCTAAACTAAATGTATTTCAGTGTAATAATCCCTTAACCTCCTGCCACTGAGGGTTAACCAAGATAGTTTGAACATAGTATTAATGAATTCAAATTTGTAGTCAATCCCCGTATCAACTGGAAGACTCTGTTTCATTTAAACTATACCCTTAAGGAGGTCAAAAATTGCTTCAATTTATACTTATCATAAAGGATGTTAGATAATACAATTTGGGTAGCCCAATGCCAACAATACCCAGGGTCAAGACACACACACATACATACATCTTGGTAACTAGATGGCAGGAGAAAATCCTTATGTGTGGAAAATATAAATTCATGCACGTTATAGTGGAGAAAAAAAATCAAGAATTGGTCTTATTCTATAATCTGAATATTTGTGCCTTTTTCTCTTCAATCCCTGTTCATAAATTGATATGTTAAAGTCATCATGCTTAATGTGATGATGGTATTTGGAGGTGAGGCCTTAGGGAAGTGATTAGGTCATGGGGAGGGAGCTCTGCTGGTTACTCTTGGTACCCAGGTAAGAGTCCCGAGAGAGCTGTTGCCTCTACTACCATATGAAGGCACAAGAAGAAGGTATCACTTGTAAGTCAGAAAGCTAACCCTCATTAGACACTTATTCTGCTTTGATCTTATACTTTCCAGCTTCTAGAACTGTGAAAAATAAAACTGCGTTGCTCATAAACCACTAAGTTTATGGCCTTTTGTTCTAGCAGCCTGAACACCGCCTTGCTCATAAGACAGGTAGAAATGGTAATCAGACAGTCTTTTTGGCATAACTAGGTCTCATAAAATAATCAACAGAATTGTTTTATGAGAGTTATTTTGTATAGCATTTTTACTGAGTATAGTGAGTGTTTAAAAATGATGGCACATTCCTTTGACAAATCCTCTTAGATTTTCTATTTTGTGGACCAATTACCAAATAGATCAAACGTTGAGTGATTTCAGGTCTCTATTACAAGCCAAGCTAAACAGGGAGATATAGTTGAATTATAGACACAGAATTGAGTCTCAAACCAAGAGTTCTGGAATTTTTAATCTATTATTTATTGGCTATATAATCCCGGGGGGCATTATAGGCTATTTATGCATTTTTTCCCATTGAAGACTAGTGAAGAGAGGTTGGTTTACAACAGGAAGTGACCATTATAGTGTGCGTCAGTGAGGAAAGTCATGCTTCATTGGCTGGAGCAAAACTTTCTCCAAGTCGCTTTCCTACCGTATTTCCTTCCCTAGTAGCTGATCTCACTCTGGCAGAGCAGTAACATGTACAGAAAAGTGAACGTGATGTTTGCTTAGGAAAAGTTCCTATAAACACTATTTTCCAAGGCATGCACCTAATGACTGAACAGAATCAAAGAAATAGGCAGTATAAGGTGTATTTTAAGATGATTTCTGCACTATATTATATGAACTCCAAATCTGCCTATACTTTTGCTCAGCAGTCTTGTGTTCCTCTCTGATTAATTCTTCAACTGTTTCAGAATACTCCCCTGTCTTAGCACTAGTCCCACTCATCCTTATCAGAAATGGCACTGCCACCATCACCTGTGCCCAGGAGACTGCAGCCGAAAAACTGGTGTGGATCTCGTTATATTGACATAAATGGGTTTTCTCTGTCTAGCTCTCAAAAACCTGAATTTTAGTGTTTCTTCTTAATTTCTTCCATACGAAACTAACCTTCAACAGTTCCCTGCTACTACCTCATCCTTTCAGTGTAAACTTTCTACCTCATGTTCATTGAATATAAATAAATTATACACTCAAGGTAGAATAATGACCAGCTATTTGTGAAATCCAATGGCTTATGTGAATGTTCACATTTCTTTTCTTTTTATTTTAAAAAACAAAACAGAAAAAAGGATAGAAATAATACAGAATTTCAAAAAAAGCAAAAACAAAACAAAACAACAGTAAGAAATCAGCACTAGTTAATACATTCCATGTTGTTATCTTAGAAGTAGTTGTTCAGGTTATAAGAGTTAGGCATAAAAATGATCAAACAATCAAACAATGACAGCACAAACTGTTCCTTTTGATGAATTAGCAGAGATTAGTAATATAGTTAGCTATCTTGCATACATATACATACATACAGTTATATGTGTAAACCTACATATATATAATCTTTTCCTTTCTTCTCTTTCTCCTTTCCCCTATCCCAGTTGTTCTTTCCTTTTGAGCATTTTGTTTCCCTTTCATTATTACAATATCTTTTGTACATTTTGGATCTTATTTCTCTTTCAGTTTTTTATTATTATTTATTTTTTACACTAAGGAGACAATATGATATTTACAAATGTGGGTCTGATTTATTTCACTTACGAGTATAGTCTCAAGTTGCCTCCATTTACTTATAAAAGCCTAGAGATTATCTTTTTTATAGCTGAGTAATATTCCACTGTGGCCTAGGAAGAATACAGGACTCACCCAACAGACCCTGCAGGAAGGACTCAGGCGACTGGTCGCTCCCCTTCATGTGGGACCCAGCAACTGGACAAACATCGCCCATATGATAGGACCCTAAGACACAAACAACAATCAGTTGAGACTAATGGTATTGAATATTAACCCAAAATATTAGCCCAAAATATTAACCCAAGAGGTGAAAATGACAAAACAAAAAAGCAAAATGTAATCTCAAACGCCCAGTCCACCAGGAACAAGTACAGGAGACATTGAAACAGAGGACATTACAAAGTATACACCTGAAATTTCTGGAAAGATAGCAAGTGAAATAAAGAAACAAATCCATGAGGCTATAAAGTAAATCAGATTAGAAATCATCTCTCAGGTAAAGAAAGAAATGACACCCTTAATAAAGGAATTGCTCAGCATAGCTAGAGAAGATGTTCACACTTCTTGAGCTTTCTTGAGTGCTTTACCACTGTTGGACACCTTGAACCATTCTCTTGTTTTGGTTTCTGTGCCAATACCTTCTACTGGGTTTTTGTTTTTTTCAAGCCACTTTTTTTCTCTATTTTTAATGGCTCTTTGCTTTCTACCTGCCACAAGTGTAAAATTTCCCTAAAGCTAATAACTTGGACCTCTACCTTTCATATTTTCTTCTATAACTGCATTAGTTAAGCCCTCCATTTCCATCATTCCACTCTAGTAGGATTCTAGCCCAACCTGTTACAAGGTGCCTACCTTTTCTATATATTCTTCAATATTCAAGCAAGTTGCACTGACTTTGACTATTATTGAATAAAGAATAAATTATTTTCAATGAAAATTCAATTTGATATATCACAGCCAATATAACTTTGTCTAGAACTATCATATTGCGAGGTACATAATTTATGTTTGTTATTTAAGCACGTGAGTCAACCCTGAAGCCACAAAATTCCAAGGTCTGTGAGTCTTCTCTTTATAGTACCAAGTGAAGTGCTGTTTCTGGATTAATTCCAGAAACATTTCCTCCAGCTTGCATTTCTGTTCAATCTGCAGTGAGGGAAATGACTGACTTTGCTTGGTTTTTTGATGCAGCACAGCAGGGCATGCCAGCAGAACTCTGCGGGGGAAAACTCAAAATTAAATAAATTTTATTCAAGTACAGAATTTTTAGCAAGTGAAAGAACTTTTTATTTGGTCTTTTCACCTGGCAAAGCTCTTTCACATGATGGACTCCTTTTTAAAACTTTCTCATTGCTAAAGGCACACTCTCTGGATGTGCCCTGGGAGAGTCATGATCACAGTGGCCCAGCGTGGTGCTAGGAACTTGGCGAAGGAGGCAACTCAGCACCAAGCTACAGGACTCTGAGCTGTGGGCGTTATTCCCTCCTCATCATGGTCCATGGCTCTTTCAGAGTTCAAGGCTGAGTAGATAAACTCTGTCCAGAGACAAACATCTAACAGAGAACTGATGCTTTCAGTGAATCTCTACTCATGACAATCATTTGGAGAACTGAGCTTTACACTGCATTGCTACACATTCTTCCATTTATTTTTCCTGTAAATGTGAAAAGAAATAAGGAAAAAAAACAAAAACAAAGACAAACTCATCCTGTAGCTCTAGAGCTCAGACAGTGAAGACTCAAGGCATCAACCTCAAAGGACCACTGATTTTCACTTGTGACATGAAGGGAGCTTGGTTTATAGCACAATAACAAAATAACATTCCTTCCCAAAATGCAGTCATTATCACATCAATAAACTAATCATGAGCTAAAGAGGATGCAAAAGTCTTCTAAAACCATTATTTGCATCCATTGTATGAAAGGCATCTTTCTCAATGTGGGGGAGTAGCCTCTTGGGTGAGCGTGATCTAAAATCTTGTTACTGAAAATATAGACTATGGACCAGCACCATCTATTCCAGTGTACATGTGATAATTGTAGAGTTCCAATCTCAATCCAGGCCTACTGAATGAACACCCACATTTTTAAACAAGATTTTCAGGTGTATATGTGTACTTTCTATCCTGAAAGCAATGTTCTAAGACATTGAGTATATTTTTCTAAATTTCACTCATTGCTCTTTCAATATAGTAACCTTTCCCGTTTTATTTGTATTTTAACAGAATAATTTTTTAAAAGTATTGAATCTACAAAATGCATAGTAGAGTTCAGGACTTCTTGGTTGCAATTATTAGAGTTAATATTGATAAGACCAATTTTAAATTAGAATCTAGTTCCTCACTTGACTGTTCGGCAAACAAGTTCTAAGTATGTGTGTTTTCTCTGTCTGTGTGTTTTGTCTGTCTGTCTGCCTGTCTCTCCTTCCCTTTCTCTCTCATTCTGCCAGTGGGCATGTAAAGGACCAGTTTTCTAATTCTAAGAAGAGGGGTGGTTAAACTGTTTGCAGCACCTTTTAATTGATCCAGTAAATTTAGAAGCCCTGAATGTCCAAAATAGAAATGGTCCTAATAAAATTCTATTGTTCAATTACTTGATTAAGAAAAATTGTTTCTCTATACATCGTTATTAGTGCAATGATATCTTATCCATAGAGAGGCATGTTTGATCAAATTCAAAGCTACACTTCAGCATAGCTAAGTGTAACTCCTTGGATAAGTTTTGAGGTAACCTTGTTTATATAGAAAGAACAAAGCATTATTGACATTGGCTATTTAATGTATCCTTGTAGCCATCGTCTATGAGAACAGCATTTTAGATAGAGTTTAAAGTACTGATTATATGCTGGACTTGATCATTCCCTACCACTCTTGTCTTAAGTTTGTACATCAATTTAGTGACTGAGTTAAAATAAGGTCTTTCCTCCAGGAGAAGAGTTAAACAGTTACATTGTGCAGGTCAACAGTCTTTAGGGAAGATATCTACACTGATTATAGATCCAAACATCAGAGAGAATGTGATAACTTCCATCATTAGGGATTGAATGGTCTCCTGATTCCATTTCAGACCTTTGTTGGAAGTTAAGAAAATCCTAGAAAAGCAAGCATTTAAGCAGATTCTAAGGATATGGAGAAAATTTCTTCAATTTGATTATTTTATTTATTTCTTAAGTCACTTAAATATTTATTCAATATGTTATTATTAAGGGCTTGGTATCTGTCAGACACTGTTCTATACTCTGGGTTTACAGCAGTGAATAAGTGAAAAGTCCTTATTCCTGCTGCAGAACAATTTTCTAATAGGAAGCCGTTGGAAGGTTTTGATAGAGGTGTGATGTGATTTAGTTTATGTTTTTGGAAGATTTCTCTATACAGCATTGATTATATAGATGGTATTATATAGGTGCCACATATAAATGCAATGCCTTTATTATACAGAATGGACCAGTAGGCTACCAAGGACATGATGTAAAGTCTTCTCTTTTTTTCTTCTGGGCTTGTGAGTATAGATTCTCAGATTTACTTGCTTAAGACTCCAACATATTTCACTCAAAGCAATATTTTGATTTAGCATATTACATTAAAGCTAAAAACTGAAAAAACATTTTTTATAGGAGGCATGACTTAAATCTTTGTTTAGAATAGAAGACCCCTCATTAGCCAGGATAGCTTCTGATGGATATACTTGCTATAGATGACTATGATAAATATTTCTAAAATTATCATATCTGCTGTGTGTCTTCTGAAACTTCATACCTGACTTGTATTAAAAAATTAAGTCTTGATCTCTTACTATGTCAACTTGCATGAAAAGTGAATATGAGGATTAAGGGAAAAGAAGTTAACATTTGTTGATAGCATATTATGTGCCAGATTCCGTAGGTATAGACTTTAATTTAATCCTCACACTGGCAAAGTGCTGTCTGGTAGATATCATTATTCCTAATTCACACTTGTGGAAAATGGACTGAGAGTTGTTGATGTATTTTCCCACACCACATAACTTGATAGTTGTAGAAGCAGGACCGTAAAACCCAGGTTATGTTCTCACAATATTGCAGCTACCACATCAGTGATGATCATTACTATATACCATAGGCACTGGTATTTGACTACTCCCCAATGTCTTCTTGTCTCAGTTTACAGCAGGATCTTGGATAAATAATAATTGTTGGTACTTTCTTTTCAGGGATAGCAAGTATCTGTATAATGGTTCTCCTGTAACATCTCTGTTTCAAACAGCTCACTCTCTTTGATATATTATGGATTTCTTTTGACATCGTTGGTATTTTAGCATGCAAAATAAAAGGCCGCACTTACCATAAATAAAAAAGAAGTGATCATTGTTGGTATTCATTTCTTCATTTTCCAATTTTCACATTCCCTTATTATAAATTAACCCATCCAAATACCACATTCAGGAACACATTAATTTTTAACTCTATAAAAGTGATTTGATAAATTTTAAGTTTTAAACAGTACATGTCTTTGATCTTTATCCAGGGTCAACCTAAAAATGACTTTATGAAGAATATTTCTTAGCTGGGTGTGGTGGCTCACGCCTATAATCCCAGCACTCAGGAGGCTGAGACAGGCGGATTGTTGTGAGTTTGAGACCAGCCTGGGCTACAAAGTGGGCTCAAGGCCAGCCTGAATGGCATAGTGAGACCCTGTCTCAAAAAGACAAGGGCTGGGGAATTAGCTCAGTGGCCTAAGTGCCTGCCTGACAAGCACATGGTCATGAGTTCAATCCCTGGTGCTGCAAAAAAAAAAAAAAAAAAAATATATATATATATATATATATATATATTTCTTTATCATCTGCCAAATTGTTATTAAACTTCATATTTATCTTATAATCCTAATGTTTCTTGTAAAATACAGTTGCTTTTGATCCCTCTGGTTTCTCTAATTTTTCATGTTTATCTATTTTCTTATACAAACTTTTTCTCATTTATTATAAAATGAGAATATCACTATTTTCTTTTTAGTTAGCTTCCAAAAAATTTAGAGTAGATTTTAAAAATATAATTTAGTAATTATTTATTCCAGATTTCTGATATAGTCTCCACTATCATCATTACAAATCTCTACATCCTTACTTTATTTTTTATTAAAAATAATTTTATCCTTGTTTTTATTCTAATTTTATTCTTTGTTTTTAATAAAATATCTTGACTGATAGACTTTATCAAAGTAAGGTTGAATCTCTAAACTTGTCATTGGTAGGCCTTTCACTCCTGTGGTTTTGACTCCTAAAGCATTTCTCAAATGTTTAAAAACTGTCCCTTGAGAAAGAAAGAATGAATGAAAACTCTTAAAGGGGTTTGGGAGTGTATCTCAAACAGTCCACTGCAGGCAGAGTATTTCTTTGTAGTTTCATGCTTTATCTTCTCTATAACACGTCTGCATTTTTAGAGATAAAAAGATAATTTTTAAATCACTTACGAGCCAACGTACTTAACTTTCCCCCTCAAATCTTTGAGTAAAGTGAATACTCAAGGCAGATGTATTGTTTTTATCTTGTGACTTTGAAATCTCTTTGATTCCTGACACTGACTTTGATACAAAAGAGAAAGTCAGAACTGAAAGTAAACTTGCTGATAACCTTTTCCAATCCTTCATTTACTGTGTAATAAAACTTAGGCACAGAAAAGTTCGACCACAATCACCAGAACCAAATTTGCTTTTGGTCTCTTGGACCAGGGGACATCTCATTACATCACTTGCCTAATTCTATGGTTTCACATTCTCTGGAGTCCTCCATGGAGTCTGGATCAGATGAACTCCAGATTCCTTTCCAGCTGTGCTATGCTGAGTTTCAATAATAAAAGTAAAGTTAAAAAATAGTAGGAACCAATAGCTGCCCCACAGATATGCAATATTGTGCCGATGTATTTTGTACCCTAAACATATGGCCCACGTGTGAATATTTTAAAAGATGCTGCTGTACTCCAAACGTATAATGTGCACAAATGTACATGAAAGTTTACTTTGTAATTTTATCTTTCTATTCTGTGCCATTTCTTTGTCAGAATGGAAATGTCACAGAGTAAGATACTATTTGTACATACCAGTCATTTCCTGGGACTATTTGAAAATTCTTGCGCTATCATGGCTTAATGGGGCCCAGTAGAACTTGATGTCATGTTGTGAATTTTTAATATCTGCTCTGTGCAATATGGTAATCCCTGGGCCTGATATAGGTTGTGCAATTAACTGAATTTTAATTTTAAAAAATTTTTGATACTTGAACTTTAAATAACATTGTGGCGGCTGGTGACTGTATTGGACGGTGGAGCTTTGGAGTCTGACAGCAGAAGGGAGGTATTCATGTTTGAGGAAGGAGGTGATCAACTTTCAAACACAGATACAAAGAAGAGGGAAGTCACCTTTTATTTGGAGTCTGCAGAGATATTAAATTTGTCATTGTTAATCATATGAAGAAATATTTCAGGAAGAAAAAAATCGTCATCTTTTAAGAAAAAAGATAATGTAGTGGCAGTGTCATGAAATTAGCTTTTTTAAAAAGATAAGGAAGAAAAAGAAAAAGAAAAAGAAAACAAAAAAGGTGAACACTATTGCCATCTTGTGGATCCCAGGCGCTGGGACATCTTCAGGTTCCTCGATGTACTCGGCAATGTGAAAGAGCGGGGCAGTGTTCGCAAGAGCCCTCCCGGTGCATCTTCTGAACGTGCTGCAGTCCTAGAACCAGAGGCCTTGAAGGATGCACGTATGATGGAAACCAATTTAAAGGAATAAACAGCCCTCTAGCTTTAGCTATGATGGCTGATAGTCTGAGCGACACTAACAATGAGCTTTTCAAAAAATAATAGTTGGTGCCTCTTTTGCTTTATTTTCACAATAATCAATCATTTAAAACATTTGTCTACTGTCCTTCTTTAGCTCTTTCAAGTAACATGGAAAAGCAAAAGGAGGTAATGACAGTTGCAGACTTCTCAAGATCCTTAAATCAAAATATGACTTAAATTTCTGAAAATGTTTTTGATTGTCATCCATGGTTCTGTCTACTTACACACACACACACACACACACACACACACACACACACACCCTACAGTGTTTAATTTTCCTCTCAAAGAGTTGTACGACCCTATTGGGCAGGAACTCTGCCTTCGGTAGCATGGTGCTTGTCAAATATTAATTGTAATTTATACTTATTAATTGATTTGTCCTCTGGATCTCTTCCTGCTTCCGACTTTCATAGATACTCTTAAGGTAAAACTAAGGATGTGGAAATTGCTTTTATTTTAGACAATGCTTATTTGATAAAGTAAAAGGTAATAGAACTTTTTCACACATAGAGTGGAGAAAGAATAATACTACATGTGTAATTATGATGGAGTTGGAGAAGAAAAGATTATTGATTATGCATATTTTATTTCTTCCCAGCTGACTAGGGAATGATGCTGATGATTGGTATTACAAATGTCTTTCTAAATAGAGTAACAATAAATAGGATAAATAAAACAAAATACTTTTTATTAACAAAAATAGAAATTTTTCTTTGGAAATTTGAAATAAACTTTTATATTAGGCCATTCAATAA
>RJWT010006106.1:0-29749 GCA_004365215.1 Cuniculus paca
AGTAAAAAAAAGAAAACAGTATCTTTTTCTTAGATAACATCTTCTGTGCAGTAGTTTAAGGGGGCTGTTATTGGTTTTTGGATATAATTGTAGAACATGAAGTGACTGCTAGATAGCAAATGGCAAACATCTTTCATTTGCATTACGTTCTGGTCAATATCCTTTTGCCTTCTACCTGCTTTATGCCAGAGACTGATAATATGAAGATAAATTAACTGAGGCTATCACTATAAAATAGTAGTGCTGCTGAGTGGCAATATGTAAGTAAATAAATTATAATCAAGTAATAAAACATGCTATTATACTGCAATGACAGCCCTAATCCTATCAAAGTAGAAATGAATTTAAACATATAAATATAAACAATGGTACAAAACTTTCAGAAATGAAAGCAGGAGAATTTGTCTACAATATTAGACAAATTTTTTGAAGACAAGTATTGCAAAACTATGGAAAGGCAAACACTAATTGAGACCAGTGTACTCATGAAAAGCTGCTCAACTCTGAGCTATCGAAGTCACTAAGAAGTTCTCCCAGGGTGAATCAAGACTCAAAAACCAGCACCTTTGTCAGTATAGAATTGTAGTTGCTTTGGCATCAACAGCAAAAACAAACAAACACTCTGAACTTCTTTGTCAGGAAAAATAGTAAGTTTGGTGGTAACTGGGGGAAACCCAGTAAGGTAAACTGTCCTCCTCCATATGATCTATAAGAATGTCCATGGCAACTTCAGTCCAGACAGGCAAGTTACAAATAAAAGAAAAATGTGAAGAAAGACAAAAAAGGAAGAAAGAAGAAAAATAGTAAACCAAGCAGCAAAACCAAAATTCTTCAAAGGGGAAAAAATAGCTCAATCCATTGTTGCTACAATAAAGGTCCTATTTTCAATAAAGTTTATCTGCTAGGGAATTCAAAGGCAAAGTGTGATGCAAGACCACACACACACACACACACACACACAGATGTGCCCATAACAAAACAAAACACAGAACAATAACAACAAAAAAACGTTGTCTCTGAGGGTACCCAGAGATTAAATTTAAGCAACAAAGATGACAACTCCAGTTCGATGTATCTGTAAATGCTCTGAGAACAGAAGATAATCATAATTAAAGACTTAAAAGAATTAAACACAATGACTCAACAAATAGGAAATCTGAAAAAAGATAGAAAACACTAAAATGATCTATCAAATGAAAGCTTTAGAAAAGAGAAGTTTAATAACTGTACCAGAAACTAAATGTAAAAGAGCATCAATTCTTGATGTTCCTTCCAGAGATGACTTATAGCATCTGTGCACATAGCTTTGGCCAAGACAAGTGATATAACCACCCCTAACTTCACGAAAACATAGATATAGATGTAGATATAGATATACATATACATAGACATATAGATATAGATATATTCTATTGTGTGTCCTGAAAATAGGGCTAAATTGTAAGAAATGAAAGTAATATTTACCACATATAACCCAAATATAGTAAGTCATTAGCTATCAAATTATTCCCATATGTGGATCGAAGCAAAATGGTTTAAATTAGCATTACATATTTTGACAGGAAATACTGAACCCAATAGAATTTTCTTTCTTTCACAGAAGATTTAGCAGTAGAATATAGTGGTCAGTAAACACTGACTGCTGTATTATCCTAATCTGCATATTCTGGAGATATTTGTCTACTCTACATAAATTATAACAATTGTAATTTGGAATGTCCACTGGAGATAAATGGAATCAGGCAAAAAGAAGAAAATAACTATTTCGTATTTGTCTGATGCTGGTTATTTTAGATTTTGTTTCACAGAGTGATGTTTTCTGGACTGTCTGGAGCATACGACATTAGAACAGAGGCTCGGAGAGAATTATCTAAATTCTTCAATGTGCTCTGGTTCATTTTGAAAATGATATATACTCTGTATTCCACATACGTAGTCATTAAAATCTCTTAGAATTTCTGTGTGAAAGAAATATTTTGACAAATAAAATGTGACACTATCAAACTGTCATGTTTACATTAACTCTTTCTGTACACTAACAGTTTATGACCTATTAAATTCTTTAACTTTCTAAAATGGAAATTCTAGGGTTCCTTGAGGGTGTTTCTTTAAACAAGAGAGACTTGGAATTGCCTGTGATTTAAAATGTAGCTAAAACAATCAGAATAAACATTAGCTTATATAATAGAATTTGAACAATATAATCAATGGTAACTGGAGTAGCCTAAACTATATTATCTGATAGCTTAAAGTCAAATTTCTGTCCTGGGCATATAGCTCAGCAGCACAGAACCTTCCTGGAAAGTACAAGGTCCTAAGTTCAATTCCCAGTTCAAAACAAAAAAGATGTAACTTCTTTCCCATCAATTTGCTCTGAATTGCACACCCTTTAATCATCACTAGAGATTATTCTATGGGTAAATGTGTGCCTTGAGGGACACTAGAGGTGTTCTGCTCTTTATGCATTTGGAGGAAGAGAGAATAGTTGATTTGAGGAAACTGACATTGGGCTAAGAGCATGAGTATAAGCAGTGAATATCAATTACACAAAATCAAATAACACGGTAGAAGGTGGAGACTCATCAGGAATGATAGAATAATAAGTGAATGTGAAGCTTGGAAAAGGAAAAGCAGTGAAGACAGGATATTAAAACAATGGTTCTCAAATTCTGGCATGCTTCAGAGCTACTCCATTAAATACACTGAACCCACCACTGTTCTTTCTTCTCAGCACACTGTCCTTGTCAATTCTAACATGTGGACTAGAGCCTGGCCTTTGGGGTACAGTATTGTCCTGGTTACTTTTCTTTCACTGTTGAGACAAAATACCTGATGCCCAAAATTTGAAAAGGAAAGGTTTACTTAGCTCACAATTTTTGGAGGTTTCAGTCCATATTCCACTGGCTCCAAGGCAGGGTGGTGCAACTGAGGGGCAGCTGTTCATGGCAGCCTCAAGTGACAAGAGCAAAAGCGGCAAAAGAGGGAAAAAACAGGCCTTCTTCCTGTCCTTTATATTGTTTGCCAGCTCTGCCCCTGGGCGAGTGCAGCACTCACACCACCAATCCTAGCACTAGACAACGAACCAATCACAAATGCTAGATTCAGCTGACTCCATAACTACATGAGGCTTGGGGAGGCCACCTAGACACAAACCATAGCAAGTATTTAGTGAGCAATCTGCTTTCTAACTTACTATAATTACTACTTCGTAACTGTGAGAATATTGTCATGAAAGAGGAGTCATACTATGAAGACACACCTAGGAAAGTTTTCCAACTTTGTTTTGTGTTTAAGAATGGATGAGATAAATTCTACTTATATTTTATTTTATTTTTTTGAGCTGTAAACTCTTTGCTTCCAGTGTAATAGTTCATTACAGGTGAATTTTCACAGCCTACCCTACCAGCATGGAATGACTTCAAATTCAAAGTTTCATTTTACAAATCTTGGTTTCATATGCTTTTTGACAAAAGGAGTATGTATCTACATATAGTAATTTGTTCAGTGTCAATAGAAGCTTTACAGCAATAATGCATAACTAATAGATTTTGATTGACAGTACATGGCAAATTCTATTTCCTGTTATACAATGAATGTTTTATAAGCAAGGGAAACTGTAATGTGCCTTAGGAAAAAATGTAGGAAAATCTCAAAACTTTCAATATCTCTTTAACTGTGTGTGTATGAGGTATTTAACCCAGGGCCTTTGAGTACTGAGTATAACTCCAGGCATTTTTAAAGTTTTTTTTTTGAAGGAAGGACAGGGTCTTGCTAAGTCACTAAGTTGCTCAGATTGGACAAGAACTTCTGATTGTCCTACCTCAGCCTCCCACAGTGCTGGGATAAATAGGCTTGCTCCACCAAACCTTGCTGGTTTTGATGAAAAGTATGTCCAGCTACTGAAATGTAAACTTTCACTGATTACTTCATGATTCTTCAGTTAATGAATATTTGAAGAAGTGTTTACAGTGTGTAGAACATTTACATCTATTTACCTGTGGTCATAAAAATTCAACCATATATTTATCTGCAATATTATCTGAGGATTCATAGCATAGATACTTACACAGTTTAAAGCTATAAAACAAATGTAACACCCACAAAATATATAAGCAGAAGTGGATTAGTCTGGGTAAATGTCTTTATATTAGAATTTTTTACTAGGAATTGAGAGTGCATAAATCACTTAAAACTGTAATTAATGACATGTATAAAATAGTTAAATATAATTCTTGACCTTTTCTTATATAGGAGATATTTCATTGTCAGCAGAAGGATTGATTTTTAATGCTTAGAAAGCATTGTATTTTCCTCTCATGTTTACTCCAAACCTCAGATTTTCTGAATTTAGCTTCTTTTCTTTATAGTGCCAGTCTCCTGAGATCCTCCAAGATAGGAAAGCAAATCACAGTCAATATTTAGACTTGGGCATTCTTCTGATTAATGGAAGGGGCCAGGACATGGTCTCCTAAGGCATTTGTGCAATTTCACTGGTTTATTCATAGTCAGACAATCGAAAACTTTATAAGTAATTGTAACTCTAATTTTGGCAGCTTTCACTACATTTACCTGTCAACTCTGATACTTACATAAGTGCCTTTCTGCCATTAGGTTCTTTAATACAATTTAGTACTTGTCCTATATTTTTCCTAACAAGGTAATGTGTCACCAGTAATAGCGTGGGAAATGGGTGTATTTTGTGTTTTTATTCCTTATTTCAAAAGAATGATAAAATTACAATTTAGATTACATTGCCTAAGAATTGCTTTAATGACTTGAAGACCTATGCAGCAGCAGCTGCTGTAGAAATAAATTATGACTTACAATAGATATGAAGCATTTGTTTTCCTGGGATAAACAGTAATATGATTCATCAACTGGAGACAAGCCAAGAGAGAAAAAATATTCTAATATAAGTTAAGATTAAGGTAGCATGGTACACTTAAAAAGATTCAATATATAACTCCTTAGCCTAAATTTATTTAGAGAATCACTACTGCAGATGTAATATAATTACAGAGTGTTTTATAACATCACCTATTTAGGATAACTGATGTATAGTTCTTTCATGACTTTGTAACGTCTATATTCACCAAAAAATAAGTAAACTTTCTCATAGACAGAATCAGTATTAACAATTGTTGTATCAAATGCAAGTAACTATATATCAAATCTTCCATCTTAAAAATCAACTAAGTTTCCCTCCTGATCTAACCTTATTCCTCAGTGTCTCTTGTAAACCAGTAAATGAGTTCTACTGGCTATTCTATATTCACCTGTGTGATGGTTGATTAATTGTGTCGACTTAGGTAAGAGAAACTCAACTAAATTGTGGAAATCCACCCTAGGGTAGCTCTTCACCTGGATGGGACAAAGGGGAAATGAAAGACAGATCTGCTCCTGCTTCTTCAGAGGAGCTCAGTCTTTGCCTTCACCTTGGACGTCATCTCCTGGCTTCCAGCACAGACTCTTCAGCTTCCAGCACAAACCCATTGGCCTCCTGATACAGATTTGCATAGGTCATTAATGTAAGCTCCAGGTCTTCAACTGGATCCTTAGGTCTCTGGGGTATAAACAGATCCTATGCACTCTTTCTCATCTAATTCTGTGAGTGACAATTGTAAACGAATCTTATAAATTCATACATATTTCTATATTTTGTATTATATAGCAAATGCTGACAGATGTAACCTGTATTGCTGCTGGAAAGATGTATTTTTTGTAAATGCAATTAATTCTGTGCTATCTGCATTCAGATCTCTGTTTCCTACTTTTGGGTTTCAGGTAGTTTAAGTGCTGATCCCTAAACATGCAGAGATTACTCGTGCACAGTCCGTCCTACTGCACAAATCCTCTAAATCTGAAGTTTAAATTTTCTTATTTTCTTTTTGTGATCTGAGTATCTATCTATTGACAAAAGTCTTCACATACTGGTAAGATTCATTTGTCTTTACTTTTTGGAACATTTTTATTTTTACCATAGTGCCATTGCTGGAATTATTTCCACTAAAAGTCATAGTATGTTGATTTTCTAATCTTCAGTATCTTAGAATGTGACTTTATTTGGAAGTAATATCTTTTAAGGGGGTATTTATGTTAAAATTAGGTCATTATACAGTAATGACTGTATTCCAATATAACTATGTTTTTAAAAGGAAAGGATATTAGGACACACCATATAGAGGGTTCAGGTATGAAAAAATTGCTCATCTGCAAGCCAGTGACAGAGGGTTGACAAAAAACCCAACCCTGTGGATCTATTGATCTCAGACATCTAACCTCTCTAACTATGAGGAAATAAATATCTGTTGTCTATACTATTCAGACTATAGTATTTAGTTTTGACAGGTCTAGCAAACTAATACAGGTGGGTTCACCTAGACAAGTATGGCAGATTGAAAACCTACATTGATTTGTGCTAAACCCTCTTTCTTCATAAACTCAAACATCACAAAAAGAGAGAGAAATGATGTACAAGAAAATACAAAAAGCATAAAAAGGAGAATAACTTCAGGTGAAAGCAATGACAGGATGTTGCACAGGAAATGAAAGAGTGGTAACTAATTTAGCACTACATAGAAAGCTGAAATATTATTTTAACTGTCTAAAGAAATCAAGTTGAAGCTTTCTTACATAGCAGAAAAATAATACCAACCAAGACCTTTTGGGTTGAAGAGCTAGGAGAAATTAACATGAAGAACACAGTATGAGTTTGGAATGGTGAAAAAAATGAAAGAATAAATGAAAACCAATCTTCAAATACACTGTTAGATTCAACCAGAATCTTTCTTCTATCATCTCATGGTTAAGTATGATATGAAGGATTCCCCTGTAAAGACATTGCCATAGGCATGTTGAAGACCTGGGGCCATCATGCACAAGGAAAGCTAACAGTGAGGTTGGCAAAGTGGAGAAAATGATAAAATGTGAACCTGAACTTTTCAGTACCTTTTCTCATCTTGGCTTTCCACGTGATTGAAGTCAAGTGTCTCACTTTTTGGCCATCTGACAGATTCTGAATACATCACATATTAAGGTTTACATTTTCTCTAACAAATTCCCAATCAATCTATAGGATAGAACACTTAAAGATAGCTTCTATGCATGAATTGGACATATCAAATAAAATTTTAAGTGTCACTGTTCAATGTAAATGAACAGCAGGAATTAACAACTGAGAAAAGTTGTTAATGTGAGAGGAAATCATCAGACTGATAAAAATATGAACTGTTAGAAAGTAGAAAATAGAAAAAATAGAAGGATATCAAAGAACAACGTCCAGAGAGAGAAATATAATTAGAATTTATTTTCTGAAAAAAGTATATTTAGCTGAGATTGGTGGTGTGCACCTGTAATCAACACTTGGGAGGCTAATGCAGGAGGATCACTGTGAGTTAAAAGCCAGCCTGAGCTACATAGTGGGACCCTATCCCCCCCAAATATATTTATATATATATATATATATATATATGAAATCAATTTCAGAATTTAAAGTATATAAGAAAAGAATTTTGAAGCTCTGAATATGGGGTCAATCTGAAGTAACATTCTGTAAAATAGAAGCACAAAACAAAAAAGGGAAGATGGAAAAAGAAAATAAAAATATAGGATTGTTTAAGTCTTAACATTTAATTATGTTTTTTAAAAAAATAAATAATGAGTGAAAATTCCATAAGTAAAGTTTTCCAGAACTAAAAATAGTGAAAAGAAACACAATTAATACGAAGGAATATAATATTTTGTTTAATAACTGCAGTGAAACTTTAAAAGCTTTCAAGATGAGAAATATAAAGAAATATAAAGAAAGATAAATTAAAATAATAATCACAGTGGCCTTGAAGTATGGCAAGGTCCTAATGGCAAGACGGGAAAGTTAGAATAAAAGTAAATAATAGTCTCAAATTTCTTAAGAATTATTGTTCCTCAAGGTTATACTCAAAGCTATTGATAATAGTCAAGAATGATTTAGAATCTAATAATTCTATACACTATTCAATCTTTTTATAATAATTCATTATTGAAATCCAAACCAATATGAAAGAGAAAATGTTTATCAAAGTCTGACTTTATCCCCAACTGTAAAATTTACCAAGGACAGAATATCATTCCACAATTATTATATACTAGTCAGCCAATTAAAGTGTGACATAAAGAGAAGATGCTACATGGAATTATCTTTGCAGAAAGCTCCATTGCTCTCCTTTATTAATTCTTTGATTCAGGGAGAGAGATGCATAGCACCTGCTGCTGCTCAGGTCTACTAAGTGGATTCAACTCAGCCATTGCAGAGATTAATATTTGTCCTGTGCAGTTGGAAGGTATGCAAGCTTGATTCTGTCCCTGCCAAATTTTCTAAAGAGATGTGTAAATTATTTGACTCTGCTTAATAGTCTTACAGGTACATCGTAGAGATCATTTAATCTTAAGAAATATTATTATTGTGATTGTTATTATTATTCTTATTAGTGCTTATAGATATCCTCCAGGCAAGCTACATAGCATATTCTCCAACTCAAAGACTAACTTGAGAATTAATAAAATGTGGGGCAAACTTTCCTTTGACCAATAAAAGCAACATCTGAATATAAAGATAATTTCCAGGAAATCTGTGCTTAGGTTGCCACTCACATTTAAATACACAGTGTTTATTTATTTCCACTGGGCAATTAAAGATTTGGCCATCTGGATTTACATTTCTAGCATTGGATTTTGTGAGTGGATGATCTCAGCCACCTGCCTTTTGTTTTTCTGAAACTTCAGTTATGTGCTGTTGAGAAATCTCCAACTTCAGAAAAGTAATGGAAGAGAAAAGCTGCAATTTCTTTTCCTCTTACACAAATTCATTTCTGTTTGTTTTCCTATTTTTATCTTCACTATATATATCAATGCTGTGGGTATTTTCCTTTGCTTTTCTAAGTGCTGTTTTTGGTTTCCCAGGGACTCGTAACAGTCATTTCTCCAATATTCTCATGCTATGGTTCATTCCTATATTACAAATATATAGAGCATGAGAATTTATCTATAACTCTAGAAAGGAATTGTGTAAGCCTGCAAGAATTCATTCTACTAAATGAACTGCTTTTTAGCAGATAGTTTATAAAAGATTAAACGTGGTAAATCACTACTATTTTCTCATGTCTACTAATTCCCTGAATACCTGATAAGACGTCATATGTGTCTTGTTATCATGGGTTCGATCTTTCTGGACGTTCAGATTAACTATAATTATATATTCCATCTTCAACATTATGAAAGCCATTCTCTGAGGCAGACTTCCTATTCTGCCGCATACTGGCATACTGATTATCCTGTCACCTGAGAAGGCGGTCTTTCATTATTCCTATTACCATTGCCTCTTGAAATGTTAAATGAGATGATGAGAAAATCCAAGTCTTCCAAATGTCTTCCTACACCTATGCTCGTTTTCATTGTGCTTTGGAGTCTTACCTAGTGACTGGAAACTTTTTTTTTTGGGGGGGTTTTATTTTTGAGACAGGGCCTCGCTGTGTAGTTCAGAGGGCCTCAAACTCTCGGATCCTTCCATGTCAGCCTTCTCAGTGCTGAAATTACAACAATGCACCACCACACCCAGAAAGGTAGCTCTTTTCAGTTAGCTAATCCTATGCATATTGATGACAATCACTTTCTATTCTATCTCTTTTAGCATTGTTGCTTTCTGAGATGTGTAAAAGATGAGTTGAAAGGTCCAAAGTGTAAAAGCAATGTAGAATGGTTGTTTGTAACGATTTCAAGTCTCCATAGAGCAAGGATACTTTCCAAGTAAGGAAACAGTGAGCAACAAATTCCTTAAATCTAAACACTAAAAGGTTAATAACAATATTGTAGCTCTTGATTTTATCCATGCACCTTTGTTGGCCCAAAGAAAATTCTAAGATTAACTCTTTTAGCAACATTTAATTTAGTTTATATAAGCGTATGTGTCAGAGTTATTGAAGACAGTATGAGAAAAGGCACATGGACTAAGAAAGCAGATAGATGTGGATTAATAAGACCTTTTTAGAAAATAGAAACGAGTACAAGATGCCTATAGAATAAATAGGTAGCATCCCTTCTTTTCCAGGGGAAACTCAATATTTTATCTTACAAAAGAATCTACTAATTGTAAGCAAAGATTTGTATAATGTTTATAATTTATAAATGTATCACTGGCAATATTTAAACAGCAAACATTGAGGAGCTGTATATTGAATTCCGAGAAACTTCTGCAAGGAGATAAAAGAGTCCAAGAAACTATTTCAATTGTTAGGTAAAGAAAATAAATAGCTGTCATTGGGCAGCAGAGAATGAATAAAGACATAACCCATAGTAAAACTACCTTTAGTTTATGTGCTGCCTAAGTGAGCACATTCATAATGAAGCTACTAAATGCAGTAGGTGCAGTATACTTCAAAGTCTAAAATAATTACTCTCAATTTTGGAGAAAGTTTGTTGATCCTTGGTCTAGACTACTTTTTGTAGAAGCTACAGAGATAATTTATAGAGAAGAGTACAATGTAGGTGTTATTTTTATGATTCAATTTCTAGCATGCCTGCATTTATGAATGCAGAGAAGGAAACACTGAAGATACTTGAAAAATGAAAAACAATGAAAGGAAGGTATTAGAGAAACATAAAATGGAGGGATTCATCTATGATAGAGGGAGGGTTCTTTTTCCACACATACAGGTGGGAAAGACTAAGGTTAAATTTGGATGAAAATATTCTGTCACTCATAGCTATTGGTTTCTTTTTAGTCTATAAAGTAAAAAAGTGAAGGCATTTACTAAGAATAAGAAGGAGATAACAGAAGTTTATAGAAAAAAGTGGGTACTTTGAGAAAAGGACAGGTACAGAAATATTGTACCCTTTTCCAGCTGTGCATGGGACCAGAGAAGCCTAGAAAATATAGATAAGCAGTGGCACTTACCAGATCAGTTGCATAAAAGTGGCTACTTCTCATTCCACATATCTTTAAAAATCCAATTTAAAAGTATTAAAATAAGTACTAATCCTAAGAAACTACTTCAATACAAATTGATTTCAATTAGTTTTTGAATTTTAGGTATTTTACTACACTGTTTGAAAGTAAGAAGATGTGATTGTGACTTTTACCAGGATTACAAATAGTAGGTAAGGGCAATGTATTCAGTAAAAGTGCAAAAGATCAGAAAGACCTGAAAATTGTCATGCTATCAAAGTTAAGCAATGTCTTTATGAGAAAATAGATGAAATACATTATTCCACACAGAAGTAGAGGTAAGTTTCAACTGAGGGAAAAGAGTGCTTACACCTAAATAATCTGAAGTAACTGTGTTGTGACCTATAAGAATTTTGAACATCTTTGTATTTGTTTTTGTTTTTCTGCTATTGTTGTTTTGCAGTGCTGAGATTCTACTACTAAGTTTCATTCTGAGCCCTTAAATTTCCTTTTAAATTGAGAAATAAAAATTTTGTATGTGGAGTATGTGTATATATATATATATATATATATATATATATATATGGATTCCATCCATGTTAATTATCATATTCATTGTCTAAAAAAGTTTATCCCTTTGTGATAAGGACACTAAAGAAGATGTGATCATTAATTGTGATGTTTCAACTTGACTTGAGTAAGAACTGCCTAGCATATTAATCAAGTTCTGAGTGCATCTGGATTATTGAGATGTAGGTGCCAAAGTTAAGAGGGAATACCTACCCACACTGGCTATGAGAGGCACCAAACAATAGGCTTATAACCTGGATAGAATAAATAGAGAAAGAAGAAGGAAGTCTTCCTTTTTGCTTTTTCAGAGAACCTGCAGGCTTCACCATCACCTTTAGATATTTGTCTCCAGTTCCTTCAGGCTTCTAGTGTGGACTCTTCAGCCTTCTAATGTAGAGCTTTCTGCTTTCTGATATAGTCTCACAAGGGTTTCTGCAGTAAGCTTCAGGTCTTGGACCTTCAGTTGAATCCTCTGATTCTGCATCAAACAGATAGCTACTTAGCATTTTTCCACCCTTGATTCATCAGATGGGCATTTTAGCCATATATATGTGCATATCTCTTGAACTGTGAAGAGAGACACAAAGAGAGACAGAGACAGAGAGACAGACATCCACATGGACATTGACACACACATAAATATAAACATAAAAATAGGCAGACATAGACATAGATAGACATAGAGAAAGACATAGACATAAAGACATAGACATAGACATAGACACAGACATAGACATAAACTGACATACATATAGACATAAACATAGACATAAGACCTAAAGTTGCCATTGTTTGTACTTTTGGTAATGTGGAGAGTGCTGATAGCTTTTGGAATTAACTATTTAAAATAGTGTACAACTTGTATTGATTTGATTATCCCAATTCACCCCTTGTAAGATGCAAGGAATTTAAGAACTCTGCATACAATGCTTTTCAACATTTTTGGAAGAATGGGAAATATAATGATGCTGACTGAATGCTTTTAGCATCTTTCAACAAGCTTGTAAAGGAAAATCATGAGTTCCTGACATTTATAAAAACCTAAAGTGTTCTAAATGTGAAGAAAAATTAAGAAATGAAAATAAGGAATTCAAAGATTCAGAGTCCCAACTCCAGACAGGCATAAACAATGAAAATGTTTCTAAGACTGTCCTGAGGAAGAATCTTCTCTACTTTACCAAAGGGCTAAATTTCAGAATTCCAAACACAAACTCTTATAATTCAATTAACTGAATAACAGTAAGTTCAACGTTCAACCTTGAAGGATATCTGAAGTGAAAGTGATGGCATCGATTGTAAGAGAATGGGATCTCATAAATTGAAATGGAGATATTCAGGAAGATCATGAGAAGTTAAGGGCATAGAGCTTCTAAATCCTGATGAGAATATTTTACCAGAGGAAGTGATATATGATACTGGTTGGAGTTCAGAGGAACAGAATGGTGATAAAAATGTTTACTGTAAATACCAGGGTCAGGAGGATTCAGGTGGGAAGAAGAACTCCCCTGACAGTTGGGCTGGAGACCATGTGTGTTAATACTCTGGCAGAAAATTTGTCTATACTTTGCTTATGTCTTGAGATTTTTGTGGGAGACTGAGGCAAAGGATATATGACTAGTTAATCTGGTTGAGGAAATTTCAAGACAGCCCAGTATTTAGGCTGTAGTATGAATACCCCTTCCTGCTTTCAGAGAGATCTATTGTGAGAAACAGGAACAAAAAAAGCCCCCCTTTGAAAGATTTTTACCTTTACCTTCAAGGAACTACCTGCAAAAGTGAAACAGAGGAGAGATTGGTTGCTGAAAACTTTAGCATTAAAATGAATTCAAATATATTGGATCAGGACAATAGGATAAATGACTTATGATCATGTCAGAAATCAGAAAGAAACCTCCCTGCATAGACTCAAATGTATAAGGCTATATAGAGCTTTCACTTGAGAAGACATCACAGGGAAGCATGCTGGAGAAGGAACGCATAGGGAATTGGTTACCTGGCATTTGGTTCACACAGTAATCAACCACCCAGGCACTCAGAGGCCTTTGCAGTCACAGTTTAAGGGTCCTTGGCAATTGATTGGGTCAGCGATAGACCCTGGCATCAACAACGTGCTGATTTTTTAAGTATGTAGAATCCAAAAGTTGTGATGTCAGGGAAGCTTGTACCCAGATTTCATCAGAAGACATGGGTGGTCAGGAAGCATGCCCCTGGTAAGATAATGTGTGAGTACAGTGGAGTTGGTAAAGTCAGAAATCTGGGATATCTGAAAAAAGCTGCAACAATTGAACAAAGTCCAAGAGAGATGCCATGAGGACTGTAAGCGCTGGCAATACTGTAAGAGTGTGGCTTCCCAAGTCTTGAGAAGTCCACCTCTCACCTCCCTACTGCTTGGGCAAAAGTCCAAAGTACTGTCCAAAGTAAGTGTTTGCCCTACTGTGTTTCAGTATTGCTTCAGTACCATTTCTTGCTATCACCTTCTTTGTCTCTTTTAGAAAGGCAATGTTTACCCTCTACCATTTTATGTCAGCAGTGTTTAACTTTCTTTTTGATTTTTACAGGGTCCCAAAGTTAAGAGAATGCCTTGAGTCTCAGAACACATTTTAGACTTGGAATTCTCAGCAGTGCTAGAAACATTAGTACTTTGGTGACTCAGAAATGGGTGAAATGCATTTTGAATAGAGATGCATGTACATCTTTTGGGTGAGTATCATAGATTATACCTAGAAAAATAGCCTCCAGATCTTCACATATTTGATGGTGATTGTAGAATGGGGCATGACCTGGAAGGGTCTATCTATTTCCCTTCCTGGCTCATGTCTTGTTTCTCTGCTTCATGGCTGCCATAAGGTGAACAGTTATTCTTCTGCCTCACTTCTGTGGTGCCATGGTGTCTTGGACCCAGTCAATTATAGACTGAAATATGAGCCAAAATACATACCTCTTCATTTTCATTGCAGGTGTTAAGTATAGTGTCCCAGTGATGAGAAAAATTGACAAAGATTGAAGAATATCTTAGGTGTTTACTTAGTTTTAGTAAACATTTTGCAATCAATGAAAAATTATCAGAAGTACAAGGTGTATGAGTCTGTTTCAGATTAAAGACCAAAAAATAGGTTATGTCATCAAATTATATATAATTGTCATCCTTTGTACATGTATTAATTAAGTTGTGGTGCTAATTTAAAAGAGATAAAAACATAAAAAGTACATAACTAAAATATTTATGCCTATACACTACTTTCCATACATGTATTTACTATCTCAAATATTCAAATTTAATTAAGGATTTAATAACTAACTGAAAAGTAATATTTAATGTCATGAAATCTTTACATAAAAGTTAACCCTCCAAATGTTGTCAATGACAATTCTATAAAAATTCGGGTCTTCCTATATTTCTTAGCTGACATGCAAACTTTTAGTATTTATGTTTCAGATTATAACCTCTTAGATAATAATGACTAAATTTCATATATTTTCAATTTCATGTATCACATAGTAGAAATTCCAAAATTATAATTGACTTTGTGATGCCTTTTTGTATTCTGATTTTTAGCTTCTGAAAATTATCGTAAATACATCGAGAGAAATGTACAAAGCATTCTAATACTAAACACTCTATTGGAAGCACCATTGTTATATAAACAGAACCCAAAGTTAAATATAGATTAGTATTCCAGGATTTTGCCTCATGTAAGTCCTTAATCAATGCCCAGCCTGCAAGTAAGGGTTGTGTTGATCTCTATCACCTGGTGTAAAACTTTACTTTGAAAGAGAACATTTTCTTCATAATTAATTTAGCAAAACTGAGCATGTATATTCTTAGCTAGGCACAAGATGCCAGAGAGTTTTTCCACTGTAAATTTCTCAGTCTGACTTTCTACAATGACTAGGTTCACTAGATAATTACCACTAGAATCAGCTCATTTTGGGTTGTTGTGTGGCGACCAGAAATAAAAAGCCTCATTTAATGGTAGCCCTTTAAAAGTGTTACTCAAAAGTCACGATCAAGTCCTATTATTTGGCGTGTTTCTAAATTAAAGCCAGAGTCTTTGAAGCCAAAGGGAGCCTTCATTTCATGCTCCTAGGTTAACGGAGACAAAAATTCAAGGTTTATACATTGATGGCAAACTATAAAAGCTTTGTTAAAGCAATAGCATTATCCTTTTTCTCATACAATTGTGATGCTTCTGTTACAGAGCTTCACAGAAGTTTGACAGATTGAACAAAATTGATGAACAATGACTTTATATTAATGGTGCAAAATAGAAAAGCCATTCACTTCATTCTAATACAGCTTGTCATATTTTCTAGACCTTTCAAAGCCAAAAACAAGTCTCTATGTGTGCTGTGTGGTAGAGTAGTACATCCTCACAAAGCACACTTATAAAGCATGATGCCCCTTAAAATCTTAGCAGCAAATTCCTATTTAAGCTCTTCCAAAACAGAGTCTATTCAAACAGAGTGAAGTAGAGTGAACTTGCTAGCCATGCATGAATTGTACATAAATTGTGGTCAAGAGGTTAAGATATTTGTATTGGTGAAGTTGAATGGAGGATATCATTGAAGAAACATTTATAAAATGGAAATATATACAGAGTTAGCCAAAAAGTGTGTAAGCACTTCAGGAAAAGAAAAATAGTATGATGTTTTTCGACAGATAGTGCTACCATCTTGTGGGGGGATCCTAGAGGATGTCTTATAGCACAGAAACCCCACTGAACTGCTGGCCCTTAGAGAAGAAATTGAAAACACATGTGCAGCAATCTCAACGACCAAAGTTACCACGAAGCAGTTCGCTGTACTGATAAATGTCTAGAAGCTAGCGGCCACCACTTTGGGCGCCTCTTGCAACTGTGAAGGTCAAAGATAATTTGTATTAATCTCATGATGTTTCAATAAATTTACTATTAAATATTTACATACATTTTTATTTCCCTGAAGTGTGTATACATTTTTTGGTAGACACTATGACACTTATTATGAATAATGAAGCAAGGAAAGATTTTACCATATATAAAATGGTAGATGTGAAAATTAATACTTGATAAAGACTGAATGGAAAAACATAGAAGATCCGAATAGTAAAGAATGCTCTGGAAGCAAGAAAAATAGAAATATTCTGGTTTTAGAATTGCCACCACTGCCCTCCATCATCTCTAAATTCATGACACTATTAAAATATTTGTCCCTATTTTCCCACTAGATATCTTTCCTGCTTGAGTATGTTACACACTCTAGCTTCAGCAGTATGTTATTTCTCTAGTTAGAAGACAGTTCTTCTCTTTCTGTCATTTCCTTGATGATTTATTTCTGAATTTGTTTCCCTAAAAAGCCTTTCCTAATTATGTGGCCTGTGTTTATATTCTTCCACAAATATTTTCTCAAAATTTAGATGTATATCCCTTTAAACTTTTTTTGTCCTGGTTATATCTGTTTTCTTCCTTAGAAGAAAATGTCAGAACGAAACAAAATGTTGCATCGAGTTTGTTGTAAATTAGTATCTACCTCCAAAGAAGTATTCAAAGAGATTGAGTTAAGTATTGCTTCTAAAATAAAGGTAGGTAGAAGGCAAAAACTGGTATCAGAGTCTTAACTTCTCACTATGAGCCCCAGATCTATCATTGAGAAGCTGCTATCCTGAGTAAATAATATCTGAAGGCTCGAAGTCATAAATGGGTGAAATGTAGTAATCTGAAGGAAATGATAGAGATTAGCTGGCTACCAAGTGATTCTATTTAAAAGACAAGGAATTATAATACATATATTATATCATTGCTTACTGAAGAATAACAGGAAAAAGTAATGTTTCCTATTGCCATAAAGCAAAGGCAATGACATTAGAAAAAATTTTGAGAAGGGATTGAAAGTTGGTACGCAAAGCAAAGAAAGAAGAAATAGAATTCCGAATGTTGACTTTAAAAAGTGACTTCAAAATGGATAATTTCCAAGTATCAGACTTTAATCTATTAAGAAGTAATTAAATGTTAAGGGAATAGACAAACTGAGTGTAGTTCATGCTTTCCAGAAGTTGTAAAAGATAGAAGAGAGTCTTAATATGAATATCTGAAAGCATGAAAACTCAAGTTTTTGCTGTTTTACTGTTTTCCCTTTTTCATTTAGTTTTTCTGTTGCATAAGACACATAATATAACTTCTCAAAAATTAAAATAGTTTAAGAGTTATATTGACATGCTTTATTTTGTTTGTTCTACATTTCAAAATAGCACAAATTTGATTTTGCTACATAATGTTTATCACAGGAAAATTTTTATTTATTCAAGTCATATGCCCAACATAAAACAGTTCACACTGTCATTTTTGTTTATAAGTTGTTATAAGCTGCTTACAGATAACTGCATTTGTTAAGTGACTTTTATTAGGAAACGTGTTATCATGTAGTATGTTATCACAATAGTTATTTGACTCCTTTTACTTCATATGTGTATTAATATGTGACTTCAATGCCCCCAGGAAAAATCAAAAGCTATAAACATGTTCAGAATTACCAACAAAAACTGGAGCAATATCACACAAAACTCCTTTCTTGATGTAAGAAAAACAAGTAAATTTTATGACTACAGGTTAAACAATTAATTATAGTAGGAACCAAAAAAACTGTATCTGTGGGCCAAATGGAATCTATTGCCTCTTTTTGTAAATAAAGTTTTATTAGTAAAGAGCTACACCAATATGTTTATATTGGTGCATACAACTTCACAGCTGAATATTTGTAGCAGACATTATGTAATTCACAAAACCAAAACTATTTATCCTTTTCAGAAAAATGTTGCCTGTCAATATATCAGGGTTTATATATCTATAATGAAGTTAAATCTCAATCTCTAAATTAGATTTCAAATGCATGGTTTCCCAGATTATATTTACTTACATTGACATTCTTAACTCAACAAATATGTATGGAATAACTTCTATAAAGCTGAATTTTTATTTGGTCCTAGAAATACAGAAGTAAACAAAATGAAGTTTCAATCTCATATAGCTTGCATGCTAATTGTAAACTAGATGGTCAACACTCAACAAATTGACAAATAAATAGAAGATATCTTTTGAAAAATAGTGTCCATGTCAGATGATCATATTTGCTATGAATAAATTAAAAATGAAAGGGAATAGGTAATGACAGCAACTGGAGAGATGAACAAGTATATGTTTACTGCTAGGTATCATTTTATACTTTTTCTTACGTTGTTCTTGAATAAAATGAATTTATAAGCTAGTAAAACTAGAAAACAAGAACTATTTACTCCCAAACTCAAATGCTTGTGTACATTACAGTATTCAGTTCAAACACTCATTAAAATACCCTAGTTCTCCTCATTTTTAGTTTGTGCATGTTTCTGAGCTCAGGATTCACAACTTGGAATAAAATCAAAAAGGAACTGTTTCATCCAAAATTAGTTTCCATGGGAAAATATGCCGTATTTAAGCTCATCCCTATAATTCTGCCCAAATTCAGTGCTTAAATCTAATGCATAATCCCTTTATAATATGATATGAGAATGATAAATTTAATATAAAATTTTTTATGCCTGAGTAGTAAATAATAATGACCCAAAAGTAGCTCAACACATATAAAAGGCAGGGGAAATGCTATAATAACATTATCAATTTTTACAAAATATATGATATATAGGCATAGTATAGTCATTATTAATCTACAAAATATTACTATAAGCAATATAAAATGAGCAGTTGTAAACATCTACAATGCAATAATTATTTTTATTACATTAATAAAAGAAATGATCTTCTAAAAATAAACTACATAGATTATGAACATGTAATTTAATCTCCTTTTATCTGTGCCCAGACCAACAACATAAAAATGGAAATGGGAGAGTGGTTTTTATTGAGACCCTTTGGATTTTCAAAACTCTCTGCAACTTGTCAGTATGATCACCTTTTTTTTCTGGATTTTGATTAAACATCTTATACCTTGAATTAGATGTTAGCACCTTGATGTTTCTATCTTAGAGGGAAATTGCTATTGATATGTTCGAGATGACTTAGAATTAAATATAAAGATTCAAGGAAAATATTTAAAAGAATTTATTGTTAAATTATGTAAGGTATATATTTTTTTCTTTCTTGTTTTATTTTAATCTTTTATGGGAAGAAAGTAATTATACGGCTACTGTTGAAACGCCTTATGATAATAGCATTTCCTGAACTCATCTTTTCCCAACTAAAAAGGAAGAACTGACTTAAAAGTGTTTCAAAATAAAAAGGAAACTTTTAACTGAAATATAAATGAATACATTTCATATTATTTCAATTTAACTCTGTACTTATTAACATGAGTCCCCTGTGTTCTTATTATGTTTCCAAAGATGTCACTGGAGCAGTAGTTCTGCTGTGGTCAAGAAATAGATTTGGGACAAAAAAAAAAAAAGCTAACATATCATGTCATATGCTGTTTTCAATAATTAAAAAAAGTAACTCTGTACTACTTGTTTATTGTTTCCTGCATTCAATATGTTAACTGTTTCTAGTCCTTTGAGTACACCATTTATTAAGAGTTAAAAGTGATTCAATTATAGATCAAGACTCTAGCAAATCACAAGACTTTTATAGTTACAGAAAGTAAAATCCCATTCCTAGTGTTTTACTTTGCTGGGATGGATAGCATGCTTGCCATGATTCAAAAATATATGACTTTTTCCAGATATGTAAGTGTCCATTCTCTAGTTAAAGCAATAAAGAAAATGACTGTGCTCCTGTAACTTATAGTGTAATGTGAAAATATTCAACAAGATGAGGAACAAAGTTCTACTTCATGATGAATTACTAGAAATGTGCTGGGATTTCAAGGCTGCTATTGTCATTATCAGTGTGATAGCTGTTTATGGCATCCCCAAAGGTATCTGAGGAAATGCAAGTATATATGCAGCAGGGCAAATAATAAGAAAGAAAATTGCTGGGCATAAGGGGACAAAAATCCTTTCTATTAAGATGGTTTTATGTGTTATTGATAATAATCATATTTGTTTCCTACAGCATGAATCACATATAAAGTATGTTACAGGATAATGAATTGTAAACAAAAAATTTGTTTCTGCTTATCTTGCCAATAGCTTCTCTGGGTACACAGTGATATTTATGCTTAAAATTCAAACAAATTGCACTATATATAAGTTATGATAAAACATGCACACTCAAGAAATATGATTTTGAGAAGCAGAATTTCTCAAATTACTATTAACAAATGCTACATCAATCAGGATTGAGAAAACAAAACAAAAATCATTTCAGAATTCAAACAGGGAGAGATGAACTAAATAATGGTTTACAATATTGCTGAAAGAGCAAGAAATGGAATCTAGAAGGCTTGTCCTGGTCTAATACTTTCAAGGACATAACTACCATGTGGAGGTCAGTGTGATTGTGGTTAGCTGTGATTTCAACTTTAATATATTACGAAAAGTATAGCAGATTAGTGGAACATAGTTCTGGAAGTGTCTGGATAACTGTCTTGTTGAGCTGAAAACCGAGAAGGGAAGACCCATCTTATTGGTGGCTATTGCCAGCCAATAGGCTTGTAGCCGAGATGAAATAAAAAGTGAAAGAAGATTTAAGTCTTCCCTTTTGCTTCTGAGGAGTTCCAGACTTCAACATCACCTTTGGACCTTGGTCTCTGGTTCCTTCAGTCTACCAGTATGAGCTTTTCAACCTTTCAAAGCAGACCCTTCAGCCTTCAAGGGTAGTTGCTTCAGCTTTCCAATGTAGACACTGTGGTGAGCTCCAAGCCTGGAACTATTAGATCTTCCAGCTTTCCCAGATGCAGTTAGTGCTTTTACACTGATCAATCCTTAACTCTGAAGATGGTCATTGTAGGCCTGTATTATAAATTGTACAGTAAATATTACATTAAATCACTTTCTCTAGTGAACTATACCTGATACAGCCAATTATAATTAGAGACATAGTTACAATTATAGTTACTGATCTAGCTACTGATTTTGGCTCTGCTGCTTGCTGCCACAGGCCCTTGCACCCACAGAGCTGGTGTCTTGGCACTCACATGTGGCCTGTAGGTGTGCCAACCCTCTCTTTTGTTTGACTTTGTTTAACTACAGTCACCAACCAAAAGATGGCCATGCCTCACTTCTGAATTTCAAGACTTTGTACTCAGCTGTTAGCAAAAAATCAGTATAGATAATGTCAAAGAAAAGTGTAATAGAGACAAAGAATGAGAGACTTAAACCAAGTAATAGACCTCAAACTCTTAACCACTGTTCCAGAATTCAAAAACTCTAACCTTGCAAGACTTTTAAAAAAATAACTGACTTTATATATCTCAGCTGATATGAAATATTTTGGTATTAAAACCTGGCCTGAACACTTTGTAAGGCTATATTTTATTTTTATTTATCTTTCTAATTGCAATATGTATATGCTCCAGTGCATAAATATTAATTTATCTGAAGAAAAGGTGATCTGAACTTCTAATACTGTTAGGAACTCTAGAGTAGAAATGACTGCAAGTATCAGAGTGTTAATATTACATTGTGCACAGATTCTCAAGAAATAAGTATCTTATCCATTATCTACTTAGTATCACTCTTTAAAACCAACCATAATACTAACAAGGCAAAAGAGAATCAGAGACTGGTTTTAAAGCTCCAGCATAGTTGCTTAGTTTCTTTCCTGGCACATTAGAATAATTCTAGACATAGTCTCCAAACACATGTGCAGTCACAAATTTAAATTATAAACTGTGTCTATTTTAAATAAGTTAAATCATTTTTGTGGTATTTTTAGGAAGTTTCACCCAATATATTTATATTTTTCAGGTTGGTATGCTGTTATCAATCCTAGGCAACAAATCTACCAGCTGAAACTTTATACATAGATTCTAACACTAATATATACCATTAGTTTGTTACCAACAGCTAAATACTGAATATGTTTATAATAGTTGACTTTTTTGTATTAATGATTTCATCAAATGATCACTCTCCATAAAGGAAGGGAATAAACTTCAGAGCAGTTGCATATCCTTTTTTGTTCTAAGGTGTACCACATTAACTTTCTAAAATCTGAAATATTTTCTAAATTCTTAAACACATCAGGCTTCAAGATTATAAAATGAGCAATTTTAGATCTACTTGAATTAAAGTATATTGCTTTGATTTTCAATAACTATAGATAAACTTCTGAAAATATTTCTACTTTCAAATAACATCTTTCTTATATATAGCATAATGTATCTATTGTTTTTGTTTTTTTGGTACCAGGGACTGAACTCACGACCTCACACTTGCCAGGCAGGCACTTATGCCACTGAGTTAAATCCCAGGCCCAATGTATCTATTCTTGATAGAAACAAAAATACCTATATAACCTCAAAATGGGAGGCTTAAAATTACCTATATTTCTAGATCTTCCCTTTAGAAAATCAAATGTTTCTATTGTATATTTTTTTAATTGGGATCTGCCTTATACTTAGCAGAAAGTATTTTTCCCCTTCTTTTATCTCTGGTTTGGGCCTGGCTGGTAACTTCCAGCCTGGAAACTCGGGCTATGTGAAAATAGAAGTCAGTGTTCAGGAATTACTCCAACATATTAAATATCTATTGGGGTATTATTTAAATAATAAAAATATTGATAGCCCAAAGTATTTGTTAAAAAATCAATTTGTCAGTATACCAATCTCACCAAATCAGGAATACCTTAGGAGCAACTAAAACTGGATTTTTGTTAACCTCCATTGATGATCTCTATATGCAACATGATTTAAGGACTAATGGTCTAACTAAAGATACAGGTATAAAAATAAAGATGTAGAAATTTGCTAAATTTTAGTAAAACAAATAAAATTTTTTTTTAGTTGGAAGTATCATAAATTCTGCATGTCATTTTTAACTTGGAGTTTAGAAAAGTAAACCAAAGATAAAGTGACTGAGTGTCTTTGTAGTTGTTTCTGCATCTTCTGTTCTGTTCCACTGGTCCTCAGGTCTGCTTTTCTCCAGTACCATACTGATTTCATTATAGCAGCTTTGTAGTAAGATTTCAAGTCAGGGATTGTGATGCCTCCTGCCTTGCCTTTGTTGCCCAGAATTGCCTTTGTTATTCTAGGTCTCTTCTGTTCCCAAATGGATTTTAGGAATTTTTTTCTCTAGATCTGTGAGGTATGTTAATATTTTGGTTGAGATTACATTAAATCTGTATAACACTTTTGGGAGTATGGCCATTTTCACCATCTTGGTTCTTCCTATCCATGAGCAAGGAATATCTTTTCATTTTCTGATATCCTCTTCAATCTCTTTTTTCAGAATACTGTAATTTTCAATATATAGATCTTTTACAAGATAGATAATTATACTACTAATCTCTATTAGTTCATCAAAAAGAATTGTTTGTGCTTTCATTGATTGATCATTTTTCTTGCCTATATCTTGTAATCTAAGCAACTATTTTGAAGATAACAATATGCAATATATTAACCATTGTTAATCTCCTATTATGTTGTTTTGAAATTACATATCATTTTTGATCTTCTTTTCATTAAAAAAAAGTAAACCAAAACTTACAAACCATATCTGTCGTGTTTTGTATCTGGATATCTCCTCAAAGCCTCATGTGAGTTTGGGTGGGGTTTTGTGTGGTGATTAGATCATGGAGGTGTGATGCTCATCTATGAATTAGACCACAGATAAGTCTATAGCTAAATATGATGTTGGGGGATGAATCCTGGTTTGAGGAGCTGTGTAATTGGGGTGCTGCTTGGAGGGGTTTAAACCCCCATCTCTCTTTCTGCTTTCCTCCTCCACACCATGAGCTATTTCTTCTCTACCATGTCCATCTACCAAGTCACCCTGCCTTGGAGTCAGTCAACTACAGACTGAAACCTCTACATACAGCAAGACCAAATAAACTTTTGCTATTTAGAGTTGTGGGTGTTGGGAACAGTGTCTCAGTGACGAAACAGTGACAAGGCAATACCCTTCGGACTTTGCAGATAATGTGTTTCAGGAGACATGGAACAACAGAAGGTGAGATGAAGACTAGCTCTGTCCCACAGTTCGATATGTCTTTGAGTACCGATAAAAAATAACAAAACCCATTTCAAAGTTGTATTTTGTACTAAAGTCAATGGTCTTTCAGAAACATTTAATCTCTCACTAACATTTTAATTAATAATTTTTAATGTTAAATTATTTTTATGTCTAACTGACTAAATGATAATTGAAAGTTCTTGTCAGTGTATAAAGATCAATAATTCCAAGATTTTAAATTTGTTCTTATAGAAGCACTGAATCTTTGTCTTCTAAATGTAGTTGATTTGATTTCAATAGATTGGTTATTTGGTTGTCAAGTTGACAGTTGAATAATCTTGGATGTGGTCTCTCAACTAATCCTAAATTTATCTTGGATCAAGAAAGGAGCTCAATTATATTCACTGTAAGTAAAACAGTGATAATTTCTTTATGTAGCACTGACTTCTAACCACAGATTTTTCTTAAAACTAATAATCCTTGAGTTACCTTAAACAAGAACACACAGAGAAGGTAGAATTCAGTAATACTGCTTTAATTTTGTCTTTGGATTGATTATTTCAGGCTATAAATAGACAGCTTTTAAATATTTTCTTGTACTTACGTTGGACATGTGTAAAATTGTAATTTAAAAGAGTTTTTTCCACCTTCATTGATTGACATTTATGGTATGCAAAGTGAGTCTTTCTGAGGAACTTTAAATAGAAAAGCAGTCACCACACAATGATGCATATTACAGAATCTTTTTTAAAATGTTGATTTTACTGAGGTGTAAATCAACTAAAGATGTATCTCTAAGATAGATAGATATATATCTTAATTTAGGAAATATATATTAGTATATGTATGTGTACATTGGTATATATGTGTATTTAGATTTATCTAAGTCAAGAATTGTGCTAAACATGGGGATTGTTCAAAAACATTATATCCTATATACCTCAAAAGAGGCAATTATAATGAGGTTTAATTAATGCTAATACAATGATATTATCAGTTTTATAAAAATACATGAAAGTTACTAAAGGTCGAGATGAACACAGAAACCTCAAGCATTTCCAAAGTAATTATATTTTGGAGATCACAAGAGCTTTATGTCTTCCCACTGCCTTTCCTGGGATATTGTACTTTTAGGACTGGAGTGTACAGTGATTGCCTAGACTGGTGATGGTGAACCTTTTAGAGACCGACTGCCAAATTACAATCCAAAACCCACTTACTTACTGCAATCTTATTTATTGCCAACACTGCAATTAAACCTGAATACTGAGGCTTTAGTTAAGAAGAAAAGGTCATACATTAACAACCTGTGTCTTAAAGAAAAACCACAACAATGCGCATGCCATAGGTTCACCACCACTGGCATAGACTGGCTCTTCTGACCTCTCACAGTCCCTGAGTCCCCAGGTGCAGCTGGCGTTTTCCATTGAACGAGGCTGGCAAATTCAGCACCATAAACAGTGGAAATGACTAATCTCTACTGTTTCCTCTAACTGCTGGGAGCCCCTGCTGCTCTCTGACTTTCAGTTAGTTTTGAAAAGATAATGCAATGGTAGTCTTTTGATAGACTCATGAAGTCTATAATCTTAGAGCTAGAAAGGGCATTAAAGATCATGCACCACTCCCCCCACTACAGATAAGGAAACTGAGGAGATGAATCTCAGTGACCTTGCACAAACTCCAAGTGTGGGTTGGCAGCAGCACCTGGATCTCTGACAGGACTTTGCTTATGTTATTACTTCTTTCAAAGGACAGCATCCTCTAGCTCATTCTAAGTCAGGCGGGATTGTGAAGTCTGCCTTCTAGGTGATGATCCCTTCCCTACTGCAGACTCTCAGAGGCTTACCAAGTCAATCATTGTGGTTAGGACTTACCAGCAATTTGAAAGCAGACTCAAGTAATTCATGAAGATGCCCAGAGAGGGTTTTTTAAAAAATTAGTACATATTTTTAGTACATAGTGTTTACATTCATCATGGGGAGTTGTTATATGTATATAAAATATCATTATTATTTGGGAGTGCTTAGCTGGGAAGCAGGAGTGTTTCTCTAAGATAGATCATGTAGAGGCAATGTTTCACAAGAAAACCCATCTGTGCCCACTCATTCATCATGATAGAGCCAGATACTCATGTAGACCAAACAATAGTTCATGATCTCCGAGTCTAGCACATAGCACCGTTTTATACGCATTTTTTTCCCACAGTGCTGAAATAACCTGAATACTCCGGAAATTAAACTACAGTGCTGGTCAAGAGAACATTCTACTTTATTCGTTTCAGAAGTTGTTAAAGCATTTTTCAACATCGTAGCAAACTTGGCTACCTAGGGCAGTGCTGTTACATGAATGCCAAGGGCAGCATCACTGGCAATCTTAGTTGCGGCATATAACTCCTTTTAATCCAATATAAGTATACTTAAAGGCTTTGTATGTTAAGATAAATATTATTTTAGAGTAAATTACTTTCCCCTTTTGTTTTACCATTAGTGAAACATTATATTGATTTTTAAATTTCATGGGTAGGCCGATGATATCATCCATGAATTTGATTTTTGCTTCATAAGCAGGCTATACCAAAATACTTGTTTTAAGAGAGAAATATTGGGTTAGACGATAACGAGAACAATCTAGTCAATCAATTATTGCATGGATCAAAATTTGCTACATGGTCATTTAATGAAAATGCAGTTTGCATAGCTAAAATAAGCACTCTGGCATTTTAATTGACCTTGATTTCTCACACATAATAAAATTAATTATGGAAATACTAATTTTTTTCTCTAAATTTGAAGACCAGCAAAATTGCATGCAACAATTTTAAGCAATATTCTATGAAAAAGAAAGGAATACAAATTTTTAGAAAAGTAAATAAATCAAACTTGCTTTGTTTCAGTATAGTGGTCTGGTCCCAGAAAACTGGGCTTCATTAATTTGAAAAGTAAATAATTTTTCATTTACAGATATCAGGGCCATGACAGAATTTCAAACCACACTAAGTTTATTTCACATGTAGTTAAGTACTTTATTCATGAGAATCCCCAGGAATCCAGGACAACTGGTAGAATTAATGAAACTACCTTGGGAAGGGCTTGGCATATTTGAATGAGAGAGCTGGGAATATTACATTATAATATGAAATTGCTTTATTAATGTAAATAACTATGCATTTTTTTACTATCTTATTTTAAATTATCCACAGGTTTTAAAATAGGGAATATATGACTTATTTATCAGTTTTATTATCTCTCTGATGAATAGGATTATTGTAAACATATGGAAGTTAACTGAAATATTTTAGTCAAAATTTTATACAATGTTATTTTCATGTGTCCTGAATTGATAATACATTCAAACTTAATGTTAGAATTATCAGCTATATAGTGTATTTAACCAAAGATCACCTGAATTACAAAATATTTGACTAAATAAAATAGATTATTTTTTCTGTTTTCATACATTTTCAAACAGAATGCTAATACTCAAAATATTTTGAAACACTTATATATACTTTTATATTTTTCAAAACCAGCTGAATATTAAGAGGTGAATATTCCTTAGAGCTTAATAGAAGGAGATAAATGATGTGACTTTCTTCTTTCTTTCCCTCCTTTCAACCTCCTAAAAGAAAAAAAAATTGCCAAAATATATTAATATCTGGAGCAGTAAAAGTAGATGGTTATGTGTTTTGCAGTAACATAAAAAGAGTTTTATGTGCAGAAAATAGATAAAAACTGATATACAAATGATACACTATAGGAAAGGTGGTGCATCTTGTTTATCCTTGACTAATTATCCAAAAGGAATATTTTAATGTGCCTAGTATCTCCAAAAATATTATTGATGTAATAGTGAAGATTAGCTCTTCTGCTGTTCTTACTAGGTATTCTTTTCTATCTCAGCATATCAAATGCCTATTATTTAATAAGGAAGGCCAATCTATCAATAAGAGTTAACACAATGATGTGAAATGTTTCTATTTCTTATGTACACCATTCAGATATTTTATGTTTACAGTCTGATATTTTGGAGTAAGAAGAGATTTTGTCATTCACACAATTTTTCTTTTAGATGCACGTTAGTCTTTGATTGATTTTGCAGAAACTTTATCAGTAACTACTGTCAGGTTATTCAATCACAGGAAGATGGACTCAACTGAAACTTGTTTCCTGTCTGAGTTCAAAGAGGAGGAGCAAGTTTTAGAATTATAACAACAATTATAACAGTTGATATTTTTTAAATGTATGGTATGAAAAACAGTGCCAAATAATGACTAATTGTCTAGTGCTAGTTTTGACTTAACCTTTGTTACACTTGAAAATTTAGCCCTTTAATTCTTTGCCATTTATTTCTTCACATGTGCTTTTCTTTTTTACTATGGTAGTTTTTTGTTAGTGGAAAAAGTACTGTCTAGGAAAAGTACTGTCTAAGTCAACCTTAAAAAGTCTTTTTTCTATGGAATATTTTTCCTTCAAATTCAAGTTCATCATTTGGAAGTGTGCGAGACCTTTTCATAAACTTACAATTTTGTATATTTTTTCTTATAGAGGAAAAAAGATAATATTAATTTAATAGGAACATTTTCACTGTCATTTGAGCAATCAAGCATCACACCTATTAGTATTAAGCACTTTGCTTTGCATGTATAATTTAAAGTAAGAACAAGCCATTCCATCACTCACCTTGTGGTACACACTGACACCTCACTGTTTCCTTCGCCCTGGTGCACTAAGTGAACTGGAGGTCATTATTTCTGTCTCCTTTGTCAATTACTGACTTTAAATAGGATGCTCTGATCTCCTTCTCCTTGTGACCTAGGACTACATTATTTAAGCCATCTTTTTTCTAAATTCCAATCTACACACTTTATGTCAATGTCTATTCACACAATTTGGATAATAGATTATGTCAATTACACTGACAGAAGTTTAACCTGACAATTTAGTCATGTTGTAGCTGGTCTTACCTGTAATATGATGGGTTGAATGCTTGAGTTGATTCAATCAGACATTGAAATTGTAAAAAGGATAAAACCATTCACTTTGCATTAAATTGCACTGTTTTCAAGCCTTTAAAATTGACACACCTTGAAAAGTGCCCTGTATTATAGATTTTCTTCTGTATAAGTGCCAGTGGTAACTTTGTATGCTTAACTTTGAGAAGCAAAGTAGAGTAGGTTAAGAAGGATAGCCTGCATTTGGCACTCATGTTGAGTAATTTTTTCAGTTCACTAAGCCTTAGAA
>RJWT010006107.1:0-29732 GCA_004365215.1 Cuniculus paca
TTAGTCTTATGGGCTGGTAGATCTGTACTTTATATGATGCTGAGACTGACCAGGCAGCACAGATGGGAGGAATTAATCCCCATTAGGGAAGGCGGGAAAGGTTCACAGATACAGTACATGAAAGTTGTAGTAGAGAACTGGTTTTATCATGCTAACAGTAATCCATGATATACAGTATCAAGGGCCACAAAAATGCAGATAAAGTACCAGGAACAATTATAACGATCACAGTCACTATCAAAGCATTAATACTGTTTCACATCAATGGTCCTTCCAGCCAATTCCAGTGTGCTTGGAGAGCCAGAAAAGTATCTGCAAAGGTGACTCTGAAACCAAACTACTGTCAGAACTCTTTTTGCCACTTCAGCTGTTGTATGCACAGCTTCCAAACAGCTAGCTTGTGAGGGTGCATCTTAATTAAGCCAGTCAGAGCACATCACCCTTGCCTCTGGTGAGAAAGCTGCAAGTTTCAGTATTTTCCTTTATGAAACATCTGTATCTTTTAGTTAGATGACCAAAAGCAGACCTGCTTATACATGTTTTTAAGTTTTATTTATGACTAATTTTGTTGGTTTGGTTTTCTGAGACAGGGTCTTGCTATGTAGTTCAGACTGGCTTTAAAAAACTCATTATGTAGCCCAAGCTGGTTTCAAACTTGTTGTGATCCTCCTGCCTCAGCTTCCTCAGTGCTGGGATTACAGGTGTGTGCCCATCACACCTGGCTTTCATCTATGACTATTTCTAAGTGACATATATGATAACTAATGGCACAGGAGCCCCAAAGCAATCACCCTTCCTATATTAGGTTTTTTTCTTAGTCTCTTTCATTAAGTCACAGCCCAAAATCAGCCATGACCTTGCATTTTTAAACATCCTTCAGTATTAATAATCATTTTTATTTTATGGCAAAAATATGAGATAGAGAGGGTTGGACGGGAAAATATGCAAAGCACAGCTGCAGGTCTGGTGGTTATTGGAAATAATTAACTATAAGGAACAGGCAGCAGAGCTAAATCTTTTATGAGAGAATTCACCAAGAGTAGTGAAATGTTGTGTTAAAGATGAGAAAATCTGAGCACTTTTATAACCTAAAATCCTCTACGGTACATCTTTGGGAGACCCGAAATAAATGGAAAGACCAGTTTTGCTGTCTTTTCACTCTGTTGTCCTTTCAATTGCCAGTACAGGTCACACTGGAAGCCACAGATAACTTTCCTGTACTTCCCTAACCTTAAACAAAACCGGCTTCTCTTTGGGTAGATCTAGGCCCAGAAAGCTTCTGGGAACATCTTCTTCCACTGGGTAGTTTTGATTCCACTTAAGTCACACAGCTGCAGCAGCATGCTGTCTAGAAATAGTTCATGCTGGTATTCAAGTTGAACAAACCCTGGTTTCTATTTATAATACTCCCTTCTGACTCTGACTCTTTGATTCCAATCAATGTACTGAAAATAAAACCTAGATCTTGAGTTAAAAAAGAAAAGGCTAGATAGGAATAAGGCCTTTGATAGATAACCTTTACTAGGCTAAGTTCAAAGAGAGGAAAAAAAGTTTAATATCTTTTCTGTTTCTACTCTTCCCACATAGCTCAGCATTTTAAAATATTGATAAAAACCACAAATTGGATGCCTCCTTACTCAGTTTCTCACAGGCTGCTACTTATAATGGAGGAACATTACGTATCATTAGCAAAAGCAAAAGAATGTTCCATAAACCATAGGAAACATGTTTGTGGCCTTAGCTTGTATGCACTTTTGCTCTAACTGCTGACAGATAGTATTTTGCCCCTAAACATACACCTAGGTACGACAAAAAAAGAGACCTTCCACATGAGACAGTAAGAAAATGCAGAAGGGCTGTAGGTAACAATGCCTAAAAATTAACCTGGCCTAGTAAAATGATGATGAACCAATTTCACTACTTTTGTAGCCTGAAAGAGGCAACGGTTTTACACTACGGTTTGCAAAGGTATTCATGGCTTCAAAGGAATGGAATGTTTACCTTGTTCCAACACATATACTCCCTCTTCTTCATGGCTGAAGGAAGTTTCCTTCCTTCCTCTCTCCCTCCTTTTCCACTCCTTTCCTTCTTTCTTTCCTCCCTCCCTGCCTCCTTGTGCCTCTCTGCTTGCCACCCCCGAAAGCTGCATCCCCATTATAAAAATAATGAATTGCTTATTCCACTGTTGATGGTAGCCCCATCCCCTTGTTTTTGAGAGCAAGCCAGCAGAAACATCAGCAGGGGGCTACACAAACGTTCAGGTATGAGTCCTCTCCTTGAGAAAGAAAAACATTTATGTAAAGGCACCACTCTTAGAATTACTACTACTCTCTCTTCTACTTCCAGTTTATTTTACTGATTATTTCTTAGGACTATTTTTCTAGATTTACTTCTTTTTCTCTATTTTTGTTGTCACCACTTAAGTCTCAGAGCATACCTTCCCCTTTCCAGATTATGAGAGTCCCTTAACTTTCCTACTTGCCTTTAATCCCCTCCTTCCCCAGTCTGTCTTTTATATCACCTGTTAGGTTAATCTTTTCATTTTTCCATCTTCTAAAAAGACGTATACTGTCTGTGTTACCTATACCATTCTGACTTCTACATAATTTGTTCCCATCTTGACTAGCCATCTTTACTACAAATAATTCTCTATCTCTTTCATATATATGCACATTTTGGAGGGAGGAGTTTGAGACAGGGTCTCATTATATAGTTCAGGCTGGCCTTGAACTCACTGTGTGGAGGCCAGGCTGCCCTTGAACTTGGGTGATACTCCAGCCTGTTTGCTGAGCGCTGGGATTACAGGCATGCACTAGCATGCCCAGTTCTCTAATATTTTTACACTTTTAATTTGCAAAGTCATTTTATAAACATTAGTTTATGCCACCTCCACAAGCCTGCGTTGATACAATAACATTCCCTTTTAAAATAAACTTATTAAAGCATAATATGTATGAAAAGTATACAAACAACAAGCACATAGTTCCATTAACTTGCATAAAATGAATATGCCATGAATCATCATGCAGATCAAGAAACAGAACAAGGTCAGCACCTCAAATAGTCCTTCTCAGGCCTTTCCTCAGTTACTACTCCTACTAAAAATAACCCCTTTCCTGACCAGTGTTACAGGGTAGAGGTGCCGATTTTTCAACTTTTGATACATGGTATCATTGCAGTATATACTTTCCTGTGTTTGGCTTTGCTTCACTCAAAATTATAACTGAAATTCATCATGTGAATACATGTAGCAATATTTTATTTTAAATAGCAACTGTTTTCATCATTGCATCTGTTGGTTTGAGGGTCTACCTATTTTCATTAAGGTCAGTTAATTAGCCCAACCCCAGGGAAATTCATTAGGCATGTCTTGGTTGAGTATTTATTCTCATTGCTGTGTAACACAGAGTTACTTATTATACTACTGATGGTACCCCAGCCCTCACTTTTGGGCTATTAGAAACAGTGCTGCTCTAAACAGTTTCGTAAATACTGAGGTGAACATACATTTTGAAAAGAGAAAACATTTTGATAGAAGTCCTGGATTGTAGAATATGCAAATATTCAGTTTATAACAATGCTATGATTTGAATATGGTTTGTGTCCCCCAAGGGTACACTTTGACTGGAGGCTTGGGCCCCAGATGCTGCTGAAAAGGGGTGGGACCTTTCGGAGACAGAGCCTCATAGGACATCCTTAGGTCATTGGGGGTACAAAGTTCTTGTCACAGAACTCTACTGGTGGTTCTTGTGAGAAAGTTGTTATGAAAGGAGCAAGCCTGGCCCCACTATCTTCTGGCTCTCTGCTCCTGTTCTGTATGTGACCGTTCGCTTGTACACACCACCACAATGTGCCATTATGTGCTGTCTATCCAGAGGCCAAACCAATACCCTCCCTCCAGTCTTGGAATCTGAACCTTCAAAACTGTGGGCTAAACAAGCATTTTCTTTTTGTAAGTTAGCTGTCTCAGGTATTTCTTTGTAGTAATGCAAAACTGACTACTACAGATACTGTAATATAGTTTCCAAAGTAATTGTGCCAATCAATATACTTCCACCAGTAGTGAACAAAAATTTCATTTCTTAACACCAACTATTGCAATCACAGTTTTTTTACTTTTAGCATTCTAATTTATATATTGTATTTCTGTGGTTTTAATTTTGCTGTCAACAAATGAGATTAACTATGATTCTCTGAGAATACTGAAACCAAGAAAGATTAAGCGGTGGATACATGTGCAAAACTTACATTTCATGGCTATAAATCCTTTGTTTTTTCTGATACTTCACACATTTTATCCCTGAAAAATCAGGTTGGGTTCTAGCAAAGCCACCAAACACAATGTATTCTTGACTCTATCTTAGCTACAACTACCTGTGTGATTTGCACATGGGCGATCACTGCTGCACTAAGAAGTGAAAGCCTCTTCAGTAAGAAAGGGATCAAAGGACCTGTAGGTACATGCTATGTACTCTTATAATAGATGTCAATTCAGAATCTTAAAACTTTTCCTCCCAACTCATCTTTCTGCAGTCCTGGGGACTGCAGCCAGGGTGCATTGAACTATACTCCACCAAGCTCTTGTTAAAATTTTATTTTCAGTACCAAAATAAATACTAAAATAAAATAAAATAAAATAAAATTTTATTTTATTTTCAGATAAGGTTTTGCTAGTTACCCAGGCTGGCCTGGAACTGGCATCTTCCTGCATCTGCCTCTTGAATAGCTGGAATTTCAGGTCTGTGCTATCACACCTAGTCAAATCCTCAAAAGTTTAATCCACTTTATTAATCTTTTTTTTTTTCCATTTTATTCTGCCTACAAACCCTAAGCACATTTCCTCTCTAATCCTGAAAAGTTTCTTATTTGGTTAAATAAGATGATACAAATAATTTCTCAACTTCCTCAATTTTTTTCTTTTTTGGTACCAGGAATTGAACTCAGGACCTTGAGCTTGCCAGGCAGGCACTTGTACCTCTAAGCTATATCCCTGGTTCTCAACTTCCTCAATTTCTTTTCTTTGCTATTCTTCATAACACTGCAGCTTCCTCTGCATTCTTATTTTACCAGAGGCCTTAGAAGGCATCTATGTTTATATTTATCTTAAAAACTGAAGCTCAATGATTGAAGAAATGGCCTAAGATTGTGTAGCTAACTAGTAAGGTGGATTTCAAATCCAAAACTAGCAGATCTCAAAGTCATTATACTATAATACATAACTTCACTTTTTTAGGAGATAGAGGGGGAAAAAGAAAATCTTTAACTGTAGCAACATACCATTTTATTATTTATCAGCTCTGACCCAAAGTTCTAAACGCAGGTTAAATATTTTCCTACCCTCATCTTTCGATTCCCTAGAGAAAGCACTGTGAAACACACCTGTGTTATTTTTAAAGACTGCACTGCATCCCTTGCAGAAACTTTGCAAACCTTCCCACAATCTGTTACTAGACTCTAACATAAATATAGAAGTTAGTCATCTTTCTAAAGTCTGTGCATTCACCACTGAAGAAAATAATGGAGTAGAAGCAGACACTTATACAAGTACACTGAAAAGAAATCTATGTTGCTAATACAATTTATGGCTAATATAAGTAGTTTACTAAGTATGTGAAGAATTTTTATAATGAGATGCTACATGCTATAGTGTATATATATGTATGTATATATATATACTATATTACATACACACACGCACTATACATGTCTATGTGTTAATATATATATATATATATATATATATATATATATATATATATATTAGTATATAAGGTATGGAAGCACACTAATGCACCACTATAATGTTTTCATGGTTTGAGACCATAGTCTGTGGTCTCAAAAAAAAAGACTGTGTATAATGAAGGCCTCCTGATATTTCCAGAAGTAAAGAGTATGTGTGAGTACAGTACATGACAGGAACTACCTATTGAGTATTCTTACATTATAGTGTGTTATAATGTGATTACTCACGCAAATTCTAACATTATCACAATAAGAATATTACAATTTAGAGAATGACAGATAGCTTCATACTTACGAATACCCCAAACATTCTGCTACATATTTTTCATATATTGCCTAAGTTAATCCTCAGGAATGTTATCATTTCATTTTTACAGACTGAGAAACTAAGATTCAAAAAGATTAGGTGGTTTACCTAAGATTACATAGTTTATAATATACAGACCTTGAACTTGAACCCAGCAGTATCTGATTCTAGAGCCATTAGAATTTTCTTTGAACTACATTATCATTACTCATAGAATTTAGAATAAAAGCTCTTCTTAGCATCTCCTCAATATCTTTAGCAAAACAAGTTGCTACTATGTATCCATTATATATTTAAAACTACCATAGGCTCCATCCATCCATCCATCCATCCAATCAGTTATCCATCCTACACATAGATATTAGGTACCTGGTACTGTGCTAGGTATGAAGGATATACACACTGGTTAGTGAAAACAAGATTTTCAAATCTTGTGACATAGAGGAAAGAGTCATTGATTAAACAGTCGTACATACAAGTGCAAAGTTTAAACTGCATTAAATGTTCTGATGGATTAAGAGTAACTTTAGCTCAGAAACTTAACAAGGTACTGTAGCACCTAACAGGGGTCTCTGAATTGAATCTGGAGGGTCAAGAACAGTTCCTCTGAGAAAATGAGTGAGCCTGAAGAATAAGTAAAACTACTTAGGTGAGGAAGACTGTGCTTGATTGAAGAACAGTATGTACAGAGATTCTGAGATGTGAGCACTGCAAGTCTGAAGTCATGGAAGAAAGGTGGTGTGGGTGTGGCAGAGACAGCAAAGTGTATACAGTACAATGGATGAGGGGGCAGGAGCAGCCAGATTATACTCGGCCTTGGAGGCCATATAAAGGACTCTGGGTTTTATCCCAGGAGTAATAGGAAGCCACTGAGAAACAAGATAGGAGATAACAATCAGATTTACATTTTCTTTCTTTTCTTTTCTTTTTCTGTGCTGGGGATCGAACTCATGACCTCACACTTGCCAGGCAGGCACTTAGGCCACTGAGTTAAATCCCTAGCCCAGATTTACATTTTCTAAAAGCTTAAAATGAAATAAGGAGTAATGATTCAGATGAACAGAGAGTAAATGTAGAAAGAGCAGTTAAGAGGCTACTGGATAGTCCAGGCAGGAAATGAAGATATCTTAAATCTAAAAAGGTAAATATAGAAATGAAAAGAAGCAAGTGGGTTTGACATTTAGGAGGTAAAAGTGACAACTTAGCAATAGCTTGAAGACAAAAGAGAGAGAGAGAGAGAGAGAGAGATTCAAAGATGACTCAGGTATTTGGCTTGTACAATTTTCATCAACAGAGAATACTGACAGACAAATGTGGTTGGGGGAAGGAAAGAGATACTATGGGTTCATTTTAACATGTTACATTTAAGATGCCTTTGAGGTATCCAAAGAGCAGTCAATGAGACAGTAAGACATATGAGTTAAGAGCCCAGAGAAGTCTGCATTATAAACATAAAATTTCCTAGTTACTTGAGAATAACAAAATTAAATCACCTGGGGAGAGAAAAGAACACCCAGGACCAAGTCTAGAGAAATTCCAGTGTCTAATGCATCAGTAGAAGGAAGTGAATCTATACAGGAGACTAAGAAAGAAAAACCAGCGCAAAAGGAAAACAAGTGGGAGCATGCAACAAGCCAAGGGAGGCTAGGGTTTTAAGAACGAGAAGTCATTAATAGTGCTGAGAGGTCAAGTAAAATAAAGACTGTTAAAACTTTCTGGATTTATTAAGCCAAAGTCATTACTGATGGTATCACAACCCTAAAGAGGAGTTTAATTTCAGATAGCAAAGCAAAACTTACATAGAAACTACAGAAAATAGATACTAATTCTCTAAATGCTGTAGAAATCCAGCAAAGGAAGGTTCATAGTTGCTGGTAATCCAGAAATATTTTTACAGAGAAAGTAAGTCTTAAGTAAAGAACTTACGGGAGCCCAGAATCGAATGACTGAAAAGTGCTCCCTTAAAGACTGTTGCATGAGAAGGGTGCACTGTGTGAGGCTGGTAGGTGTATGTGTGGTGCTAAGGGTGAACTGCAAGCAATCTCTTTGGACTCCAGTTTTTCTTTTTTCATACTGGGGATCAAACTCGTGACCTCACACTTGCCAGGCAGGTGCTTATGCCGCTGAGCTAAACCCCCAGTCCGCAGTTTTTTGTTTATAAAACGGGAGCAGAAACTACACCTTCCCTTGAAGCAGGCTCCACCGTGCGGATGTGAAAGAGCCTCAGCCAGAAAAGAAACCACACCTTTCTGTGAGCCAGCCGGTGCTTTGACTGTAAAACCAGAGCATCCCCCAAACCCCACTGACTGGGAGGACTCAGGGTGAGATGATAGCAACTGAGGGGAAGGGAACAGCTCGATGCTTGTATTGTTTGGCTGACTGCAGGCCTGCGGCTGGTGGTCTGGGCATCTACTTGGAGTGGCAGTGTGCACTGTGGCAACTGCGGGGTGTGTCCTCGTGTGTTGTTTTAGAAATCCAATGTTTTGTTCCATTTTACTGTTTTGTTTTATCCCTGCATCTGGTAACCTGAGCAACTATTTTGAAGACAACGATGTGCAGTACTGTTCTCACTGTTTTGTTTTGTTCAATGTTGTTTTGATTGGTTTTATTCTGTTTTGTTTTGTTTGATTTTGCTATGTCTGATGGTATGGATGACTATTGCAAAGACAGCAAGATATATTATGGTAGCCATTGTTGATTTCCTATTATCCTGTTTTGAAGTTCTATACCACTTTCACTGCTTTGTTTTGATTGGCTTTATTCTATTTTGTTTTTTTGGGTTTTATTCTCTTTAAAATAAAATAAAAATAAAATGGGTAAAAATAAGGTTCTTTGCAAAATTGTTTCAGAATTATAAGATGATAGTATGTGACTCAATCTAGCAAATAGGGACTAATACTGTTTTATTAATATTTTAAGAGAAAGCAGGAAATATATTCAAACAGATAACTTTGTATAATTTAGTTGGGAGCCTTTTGTTTACCAGTGGGCCCTGATATTTTCTTTCTTTCTTTCTTTCTTTCTTTCTTTCTTTCTTTCTTTCTTTCTCTCTCTTTCTCTCTCTCTCTCTCTCTCTCTCTTTCTTATACTAGGAATTGAACTCAGGACCTTGGCAGGAACCAGGAATTGAACTCAGGACCTTGACAGGAAGATGAAGAGGAGACAGACAAGGCCTATGACAGACAGAATCTGCCTACATGTCCTTGATTTGTCTGCTGCCTCTCCCTACTATTTCTATTCATAGTCCCAACTAAAGTATTTCATCTAAACTGCCTCTTTCTCTGCCTGATCATGCACTGCCAACGTCTGCTGCCCAGCATGCTCTCCCTCTCAGGAATCTCCTAATTAATACTGAGCCTGCCAGTAGACCTGGTATTACTATTCTGAGTTCTAGGCTACTTCCTCTCAATTGTTTAAACAAAAGCCAAACCAAACTCATCTATGTCTGCATCTGCTAAAACTAAGGAGGGCACCTTGCAACAGAAATGAAGAATTATGTTTAGAGAACACTGGGATCTTCTTTGGCAATGCTTGTTAGGAGGCACCTTTCAAAAATATTTTCATTTTATGAGATGAAAAGAGTAATGGACATTATTTTAAAAAAATATGCCAAAAGCTAAACAAAATTAAGCCAAGGAAGAAAAACCCACACTTGGAGATGATGAGCCCCAACTTATTTAGTTGCTTCTTACTGTGTGCTGAGGACTGTCTTCGTTGTCCCTCATGTAGAAAGGCTTGAGTGCTAGTGGATAATTAATGACAAAGACTGGTATGTTGCCGCAATGCTTCACCAGGTACTTCTCATGTTCCGTTTGTAGATCGACACCCCACTGTAATGAGAGAAAATGAATGACAAAGAAGAAAGATGACACCCAAATACAAAATGAAGTGCCCCCCAGTGACCTCTATCAGTTTTAAGGGCTTCCCCTCCCTGCGGCTCCGTGATGTGCAGGACTCTCCGCTGAGGTCACACAGCTGACTAAACTGAAGCGAGATGCTCTCGGCCAACTGCCTGGAAAGATGAAAGCCCCGACTCAGGGAGCAACGTTCAGCTGCTGAACCGCAGCCCATAGGAAAACAAAGTTCACTTTCAAAATTTACTTCAGAATTGCGAGTTCTTATTAATCTTGCCCAGAGCTTCTCCCACAGTTACTGATCCTAAATCTCAGGAAATTAAATAAGGGAAGATAACATTCCTAATATTGAGTCTGTCGTTAGCTAGATGGCTTCTCTTGGTGAATTTTTAAAAATAAGTCAACTCATCCATTAGATGCTCTAATGTGTATGTATGTATGTACTCATTTTTGGTGGTATTGGGACTGAATACAAGGCTTTTGCACTGAATCACATCCCCAGCCCTTTTTACTTATTTTTAAATTTTGAGACCAAAGGATCACAAGTTTGAGCCTCACCTGGGCAGCTTAGCTACTTAGTAATTACTCTGCAAATCAACTAGTTCAGTTCAATATTCTGAATGATATTAAAAGGTGACAGACAAAAGAGGTTATACGATTAAGTCAATACGATCTCTGTTCTCACTCTTGACTTCTTTGTGTGGGCCATCGTGAGCGTGTGTCCTCAGCTGTTGCTTCATAAAAGAGGCACCAAATCTGCACCAACGGAGCACACAAGTGGCACCAGGAATGGCAGCAGGGGAGAGTGGCAGGGGCAGGAGAAAAGGACTGGAATAGAAATATACGTCCTGTCTGGACCAATATTCTTGGCGATAAAATAAAGGAGCTCTTTCACAGAAACAGCAAAACAGTGGTAGTCAGAGGCTGGGGCTGGGGGAAATCAAGAGATGTTGAGCAAAGGGCATAAACTTTCAGTTATAAGATGAACAAGTTCTGGGGATCTAATGTAGAGTGTGGATGGTGCCAGACCTGTTCATTAATTTGATTATGATCATCATTACACAATGTATGCATACATCAAATTATTATACTATATACATTGAATATAATCTTTATTAGTAAATATTTAAAAAATAAAGTTCTTCAAAAAGGCCCATTTTGAGTGGCTCAAAATTAAAGGCTCTACAAAATTTAACAGAGAAAAAACACATTGCCTAAACTTATTTAATTATATCGTCATTTTTGTCTGTCACCTTTTAATATCATTCAGAATATACTTTGGGAAACAGTGAACTAGTTGATTTCCACAGCAATATTCTGTGATTATCTCTCTTTTTTCATTTTCATACTCCTGCACCCTCGGGACTCATTTATAGCCCTTTAGTCACTGCTACTTCAAATGATACAATTCTATTTCAAAATTATTTTTCATCGTAAGTAGTTCAACAAGATCCAGCAAATATCAAAGGCTAAGTAGAGATGAGAAAATAGTACACATTTTACAAGAGAGATAAGATTATTTTGAAGTATTCTTAATTAAGATAAGGACAAAGGACAAGAGGGAAACATTTCACACACACACAAAATGTGACATACTACCTCTGGGGTGAAGGTGAAGCTGTGGGATGCTTTCTTTAAGATCTCTATGGCCTCTGTGTAAGAAATGCTGGAGGAAAACAATGGAAAAGTGGAGAAAGGTTTAACACAGTGGGTCTGCTGTTAACTAGGTCATCTTAAAACTACCAAAAGCTCGTCCCATACCGTCTGCGAGGTCATACATGAATACTGAGTAATCAGGAATTAAAGCTGATTTAATCCCATGAATGTCTGATCTGTATGAAGAGAAGTGGCTGTTCAATAACCCCATTCCTGATGAATTTGCAATGTACACAGAGGAACTAAGTCACTTCGGCAAGTACAGATTTTCTTTGAGTCCATGTTATACCAGTGCCATATAGAACAGGTATGAAATACTAAGGATGAAAGAGCAATAGTATTTCCTAGAAGTGCCATTCATTCAGAGAATATGTATTTGGCATCTACTAGATGCTACGACACTGCAGATAGTAACAAAAACAAAGGCCATGACTTCAGGAAGACATGATGGATGAAAGAGGGAGAGAGAGAGAGGGAAGAAGAAGAAGAGGAGAAGGAGGGAAGAAAGAGGAGAGGAGAGAGGAGGAGAAGAGAAGAGGGGGAGGAAAGTAATGCTAGGTATCTATTAGTGCTATGAAGAAATATGAAGTGACGTAAGAGTATATGGGATGTTTCAGGGTGCCATTTTAGATAAAATAGTCAAGGAAGGCCTCACTGAGTTGGTGACATTTGAACATAAACCTGTATCAACTGCGCAGCCAGGTGTGGTGATTCATACCTGTAATCCCAGCACTCGGGAGGCTGAGACAGGCGGATCTTTGTGAGTTCGAGACCAGCCTGGGCTACAAAGTGAGCTCAAGGCCAGCCTGAATGGCATAGTGAGACCCTGTCTCAAAAACAGGGCTGGGGATCTAGCTCAGTGGTCTAAGTGCCTGCCCGGCAAGCACAAGGTCGTGAGTTCAATCCCCGGTGACGCAAAAAAAAAAAACAAAAAAACAAAAAACAAAAAACCTGTATCAACTGAAAAAAATGAATTATATAACTGTTTGGGGGAGAAATGTTCTAGGCAAAAAGAACAGCAAGTACAGGGGCCTGAAGTGAGGAACAGTCTGGCTGACTGAAGGAACAGAAAGGTCACTGTGGCTGAAGCATATTGAACTAGCAGAAAAATGCCAGAAAATCAGACAGGAAAAAGTCAGAAATCATAGCCAGGCGTGGTGGCTCATGCCTGTAATCCCAGCACTCGGGAGGCTGAGACAGGTGAATTGTTGTGAGTTCGAGACCAGCCTGGGCTCCAAAGTGAGCTCAAGGCCAGCCTGAACAGCAGAGTGAGACCCTGTCTCAAAAAGACAAGGGCCAGGGATCTAGCTCAGTGGCCTAAGCGCCTGCCTGGCAAGTGCAAGGTCATGAGTTCAATCCCCAGTGCCACCAAAAAACAAAAGTCAGAAATCGTATCATATGGACTTTCTCGGGCCATGGTGAGGACTTAGTAATATATTCTAAGTACTGTAAGAACATTTAAGACAATATCGTTGGTTCTCTTAATAAGAAATTCTCATGTCTGGGGCCAGGACTTAGCTCAGCGGCAAAAGCACAAGGTCGTGAGTTCAATTCCTAGTACCAAAAGAAAAAAAAAATTCTCATGTCTAAAGGAAGACAAGTCAAGTGTGAACAGATAATATATCCATACAGTGAAAAAAAAAAAAAACCTTCAATATGTATAAAAGACCACACAAAACCCAGGCCTGGTGGCATGGGCCTATGGTGCCAGCTACTGAGGCAGCAGACATGGGAGGGTCACTTTGGCACAGGAGTAGAGGACCAGCTTGGGCATCAAAGCTAGACCTCATCTCTGAGAATACAAATGACACTACATATTTCTATTTAATGCTATTACTGTTTTTATACACTAATTACGCATCTCCCTTCCTTCTCGGTCTATAGCCACCTGGTTCCTTTCCTCTCATCCATTCACTCTTGCTGGTTTCCTGTGTGTCCTTCCAGAGGAATGAAAAAAATATATACAGATAGCATATATAAGGAAATATTAATAATCTCTTTTTAGTGAATATCATATGACAGTCATACTTTTATACCTTATTTTACTCAATAATACACCTTGCTGATCTATCAGTATACAAAAAACTTCATTTTTAAAATTATTACATAATATTCCATTTTGTGGGTGTTTCATAATTAGTTTAACCAGCTATTTATTTACTTATTTTGATCTTTTTGAGACAGGGTTTCGTTGTGCAGTTCAGGCTGGCCTTCAACTTACTTTGTAGCCTAGGCTGGCCTCAAACTTGCAGAGATCCTCCTGCTTCAGCCTCCTGCGTGCTGGGATTACAGGCATGTGCCACCATGCCTGGCTAACCAGCTACTTATCAATGGGTATTTCAGATGTGTCTAATTTTTTGCTATTACAAATCATGACTACATACTTCTATTTAATGTTATTACAAATCACTGATTTTCTATTTTTTCAATTTTAATTTTTATAAGTCCATGTTTGCAGCACACAATGCTTACATTCTTTGTGGGGAGCTGGGGCATATGCGGAACATGTCGTCATTCCTTTTTTCATCCCCTTTCTCTCCTCTCCCTCTATTGCTTGGTCCTCTTTTCATTTGCAAAAGATCTCTCTCTCTACTTTCTATTATCTTTTATTTTGTTTTTTATTTATATTTGGAGTTTCTCATATAAGAGAAACCATATGATATAAACTTGTATGTCTGATTTATTTCACTTAACATTACTGTCCTAAGGTTCATCCATTTTCCTACAAATGACTCAAGTTTATCCTTTGTGGCCGACTAGTACTCCTTGTGTATAAATATCACATTTTCTTTATCACTCAACTGTTGATGACATATAGGCCACTTCCAAGATTTAGCTATTACGAGTTGTGCTGTAATATGATGTCTTTGACTCTTTTGGAAGATACCTAGGACAACAGTTGGGTTGAATGGAATTTCTAATTTTAACTTTGGGGAATATTCAAACTGATTTTCGCAGAGATCGTACTAGTTTATATTCCCACAATGCAAAAGGATTCTTTTCCTTCTACAACTTCACCAGCCTTTGTTGTTATTTGATTTCATGATGACAGTCATTATTTTTGGAGTAAGAGGGAATCTGTGTTGTTTTAATATTACAAATAATTCTTATATACTAATTATGCACTTGAAGATGTATAATTGTTGAATCAAAATCTGTAAATCTTTTTTTTTTTTGAGACAGGATCTGGCTTTTAGTTCAGGGTAGCCTTGAACTCACTCTGCAGCCCAGACTGGCCTCAAACTCATGGTGATCCTCCTGCCTCAGCTTGCTGAGTGCTGGGATTAAAGGCAAGCGCCACCATGCCCAGCTACAATCTGTAATTTTTATATATTCTGAAAGATATAATCAAAGATATTGACCCCCTTTTATAGTTATATAAACTGACACACATCAGTAACAAATGAAAATGTCAGCAACCTTACAAATGCAGGAAAAATAATGCAAAAGTACTTTGGATAACAATAAATTACAGGGGCAGGGGGTTTAGCTCAGTGGCACAAGCACTTATCTGGCAAGTGCAAGGTCGTGAGTTCTATCCCTGGTACCAAAAAATAAATAAATAAAAAATAAATAAAAATTACAAACTTTTTGAAGAACTTTGAGCTAAAAAACAAATTTACTCAACACAAACTTACATTCTGAGGAAAAAGTGAATTTCCTACCTATAAAAACCAACTAGATAGTTTTGTGTTACAGTACAAATAAAGCCCTCAAAGCTATGTTTAAGTGACAGTATATTTTTAGAAGATGAAATTTTATTAAAATCAAAACCTAGTTTTAAATAATATGTAACTAAGGTAACAATGGTTCTGCTTACAGTCATAGTAGTAACGATAATTTTATTTAATTTTAATTCTATTTTATCTTTCTGAGACAGGATTTCACTACGTAGTTCAGGTTGGCCTTGAACTCATGGTGATCTCCTGCCTCAGCCTCCCGAGTACAGGGACTACAGGCATGAACCATCATGCCTGGCCTGTAACAATAATTTTAAAATTTCTATTTTACATAAGAGAAATTGAAGCTTTGAGAGAATAAGTAGGTCACTCATGTAAAGCAAGTAATAAATCCTCACCTGCTGACTCCCAAGTCTCTGCTTTAACTGATAATACAATGCCTAAAAGTGCTCAAGTTTTCATATGTTGACTCAAAACAAAAGATAATGGGCGCTGACTCCTTCTTCAGACTCTACCACTTAGTAGCCATGTAAATCACTTCAACTTAGTGTAAACATGTTATCAATCTTCGTCATGTGTTATACAAACATTAAAAAGTAAGTGTTTGCAATTGTAAAATAAGATTGCAATACCCTGAGTTTTAAGATCTGGTGTATTTACACATTTTATTATTTTATTTTATAATTTCTTTATATGATTCTTCAGTTATGCCAAGAAATACTAAGAATAGTCAAAATGGGAAGCAGTAGGATTTTGTATCACTGGTACATTACTGCTTCATTATTAAGAAAAAATGACTAAGTATCTCTTACAGGGATAAATATCTCCTCTGATCCACTCTCCTAATACCTTGATTTAAGATAATGCTTTCAAGTTCAAATTACAGTTCTGACACTGGATATCCTTAATGGCCATCGTCAACTCACTCTACTAAGTATTTTTTCTTGATATATACAAAGAATATGTCTTCTCCTTTCCAGAAACTGTTTCCAAAGTGCTTCCAGGAAAGAAGGAAAAAAGACACTGTGATATTGCATGACACAGTATAAAACCACCTTCATATTTAAAATTTTTCACAGCTGAATGAAGTTGAAATAAAACTGCTAAGATAAAGAGATCACTTTTGACATTCTTTGCCTCAAATTCATATACATAAATATATGAAGACCAAACAAAGAAGGTAAATAATCTGTATTTTTCAACTTTCATATTATGAAGGAAACTGTTCATGGTGGCACGCCTGTAATCCCAGCACTCTGGGAGGTTGAGGCAAGAGGACTGCAAGGTCAAACCCAGCCTAGGAAACTCAGCAACTTAAGGAGACCCTGTTTGAGAAGTAAAAAAATAATAATTAAAAAAAGTGGGCTTGGGATATAGCTTAGTGAAAAGGTCTGAGTTCAATTCAGTTTTTTTTTTGAGGACAAAGGAGTTTCATCTCTTTCTGCTTTATAAATATTACACTCAACTACTATGCAGGTCCCTTAATATATTTCCATTTAAAGCTATTTTAGCATGTATTGAATGATACACTGAAATCTGCATTCAAAAGGACACAGGTCATGTAGTATCTCTACATATATTAAATAACTACACACATTAGTAGTTAATAGTCTATACAAAGGACAACACTTTATTTTGCCATCTCTGTTTCTTATTTGTTTTCCTTTACTTTTTAAAAGGACTACCCATTGGGAGATTCAGGTATGCCTACATTTTCAGGAATTTCAGTCAGGGTCTTAAAGAGCATGAGGTAGCTGAAGGATGATGGTAAGTTGGTGAAGAGCACCACCAAACAATTTCCCACCTCTCGTGATGACATTAATTCAATAATCACTGTGAACACACTATCATCCTGCTATTATGCTTTCAGTGCCTACTCTGAATGTTTTAACACACATATCTGACTTAACCACTCTAAAGTGAGTCAGTATCTCTCCTTTCCTTTCAAACAACACAAGGATTAACACACTTCCACTATAAACAAATCTATCCAGTTTTACATGTGACTGCTGCCTACTGTTTTAGTTCTAAGATGACAGGTCCTCCCCTCCAACAATGTGAATATACTATCATTATAGCTATTTAAACTTCTTGGGGGATCTAATCATGCTGCTTGTTAGAACAGTTATAGGGATTTATAGTGGCTTGTTTTTTGTATTAGTATTTAAGTAATCTTGAGGTGATTTAAAGTACATGAGAGGATTTCTTAGCTTATGTGCAAATATAGCACATCATTTTATGTAAAGAACTTCAGCATCTATGGATTTTAGTATATACTGGGAGAGGGGGTTTCCTGGAACCAATCCCTGGTGGATATTGAGGGATAATAGTACAAGTTTGAATTGCAATAATATAGTTCATAATTACTAAATTAATTTATTTTGCTAAGATTCATTAATTTATTTACTGATGATACAGATTATCAAGTATGAGCCAGAGACAAGAGTTACAAAGATAATCAGGATACAGGTCTTGCTTCACATCTGGGAAGTATGGTAAGCAGATTTAAAAACAAAAAATCATAATTCAATGTAATAAACACAATGATAAAAATAAAGTATCTACTTACATTAAAAAGTTGTTTTTTAGCATATGTTCTAATCTGTCCTTGGTAAGAAAAGACAAAGAAGAAAAAATTTACAATGTAATCATAGTCATAACATGTAATTAACATACTTAAAGAGCAGCTATCCTGGGCTTTATCCACAAAACTAATTACCTTGTGGCCAGGAGCTATGAATTTGTGACAGAGTTCAACATCTTCTGGACAATTTGAGAGAACAGTCATTGCTGTAGCCTTGAAGAGATCCTCTATAACCTAAGAGAAATGGCACAGAATTGCCTGAGAAGTGAGCAACTTTATACAAAAAAACCTGCTCAGGACTCTGAGGCCTGCCCTACAGGTTTCAGCAACTATAAATCCATTATGCCTCTTAATACTTGAATGTACTCCAGAAAATTAATCCAGTTTCCCAGGATGCTCAATTTCTTCTCAGAGAGGGAGGAAAAAAAAAAAAAAGACAAAAAAAGTTTGAATCTTATGTTAGCAGTTTCAGTACTGGTATTGAAATGAGATGTTAAAGGAACAGCTGTAAATGATGTCTTTCTAAATACTAATAAACTAATATGTAGAATCAGGACAATGATAGTACCTAGCTTACAGGATTTTGAGAGAATTAAATGAGATAATCTATCAATCAGACTTACTAGGTTAGAACCCGACCCATACATAAGTATTAGCTGTTGTGAAGAATAAGAACATTTTGAAAAGTGGTTCATTTAGTCACAGGTAAATAAAAGTAAACTTCGAAATTTGAGAGGCAATGATATTATAGACAGAAAAGTTATTTAGAAATATTATAGGCAGTTAGACAGGGCTAGGCCCTTGGAAGACAACTGTGGCTGGAGGCGCATTTGTTGAAGGTCAGGCCTCAGGGCAGAGACAAGAGTACACCCAGGAGGCCTGAAGCCTCCCTAGCCCATTCCTGCCTGGGAAGTCCTTGCTTGTTCCATTCCACACATGCCACGGGACTAGCTTCTCATTTAATCAATATTACCTAAGCAACTTTACCTGCAATCTGATTGGTTGACCATAATTTTTTCACACCTTGTGATTTTCCATTGGATCCTGAAATCACTACCTAAGTGACTACACTTGTAATCTTATTAGTTAAGTATAGCCTTGTCCCACCTTATACCTGCCACACCTCATGATTTTCTTAGTAACTTTCTTTCTCTCAATAAATACTTCCTACTCTTAATTTCTATTGTTCCTAGAATTCATTCTTCGATTTTGGAGAATATGAGCTCTGTGTATCAGACATCTAGCAGGTAGGGAATTATATTTTCCTTTTATTACTTAAACTATTTGGAGGTACTATATCATCCCTATATCATATGCCCTACATCAATGAGATATAGCTAAATACAAATGTATATTATTTTTTGCTAAAGAACAAGTAAAACAGTATGAATCAGCATATCACAAAAGAGTATATAAGAATTAATTCTACATGTTGTGTCCATAGAACATTCATGGTAGATATTTCTTCTTAGAAGAAAACTAACTGGATTGGAAAATATTTCTAAAATCTTTTAATCAAAACTAAAATGTTGGGGGATTGGGGTCATAAGTCCATGGGAAAGCACATGCTTTAGTATCAGTGAGGCCCTGGGTTCAATCCCCAGCACTCAAAACAAACAAACCAAAACAAACAAGAAAGTAAAAACTAAAATTTCTGGGTTTAAATCAATGAGCTCTCATTAGGCCCTACAGATGTTACGTCCATCAACATGTACTTAAAGAGTATAGTATACTCTGCTTCACAGGGAGAAAATTTTTCTTTTCCTCTGCTGCACCACTGGTATATCCTAGAAACACAGGCTAGAAACACAATAGGGACACAACTGTCTACTTAAGTAATTTAATATGATCAGACATAGGAAAATAATGCAATTTCAAGTGATAACTACATATAGTTTATGAGGCATCAGTTGTTAGTGCCATTTAATATAGATGTCTTGCTAAGTTATATTACTTTCCTAGTTTATTTTCTGTTACTACAGTCACATAGTTCCAAGCAACATGTGTATTTAATATACTGAAAGAAATTGGTGCACATGTGGGTTTCTAAGGCTCTGACAATGTAACAGAGTTATGACAACTAATGTGGGGGATAGAAAAAAAAGCTAGAATCCAAAGACAAGACAAGAGTAAGGATAAAATTGAAGGAATAAACAGAATTAAAGTAGAACTTTCTAAAAGCCTTGCGCTCTGAGAAGAGATGTCTAAATGAACACTTAGACTAAAAAAATAAAGCAAACCAATAAAATTACAGGAGTAGACTTATAAATAATACATTCTAAACCAGTGAAAGAAAAGAGAGAAAACCAGATGAATCCTGTGGATAGGGAAGCAGGTGAGAGAAATGCATTGATGACAGAAGAGCAGCTGGAGGCTAAAGATCCTTTACCTTGAGCCTGTATCACCTTCCAGGCCAGCAGTGAGATAAAGAAGTTACTAAATAACTGAAAAATTTATGACCCCAGGAAAGAAAAAGAGCAGGGGAGATTGCATGGGGGTAGATTGGCTAGCAGACACAAGAGTAGTATTCCTGTACGTTAAGAGACGCAACACACCTATCTATAACATAAGACTTTGACCACTAGGGCTGTTAAACGGTCGGTCTTTCTTAAGCTGTAAACTTCCATTTAAAGATGAAAACCACTGACTTCTCTAACCTTGACTTTCGCACCATGCTGTAAAAATACATCTCAAGAAAACAGAAACTTAACTGAAGGGTTAGCCTAACTCTAATATGTTTTTAAAAATGTATTAGTCAATGTCACTAAAACAGTAATGGTTAGTTGTACTTTTAGTTCATGAATGGAAACAATATTTTATTATAATAGTCTGATTTAATATTTAAGTGAATGCTCTTCATCAACGTAAGTTTCCACAGAATATAATTTACAAAAGGAAGAAAAAGCAGATATTTCTGAGGAGCACATTTTTTTCTTCTGTCTTTAGGAAAAATGTTTATATCCCAAGTAACTAAATCATTCAACAGTGCACGCCTTGACTACCACCGGGCCAGTGCAGTAAAATAATAAGTACCAAATCCCTGACACCAAAACGTGGATACTCTTTTTATTTAACTTAACTTTCTAGTTCTTGTTAAATTCATGAAAGTCAGCATTAAGATTCACAAAATTAGAGGACTTTTTGTATAACTATGTAATGAACTGTTGGAATGATTCTGAGATAAAAGTAGAAATCTTCTACTATTTGAAGCTGATGCATAAAAACATAAAAACTGAACATGTCAATGTTTATGATACTGTTTCAATATAGGTATATATTGTGCAATGTTGATATTATATTAAACATACTGACTTCCTCAATCTATCATTTCCTCATGGTGAAAACATTCAGTATCCTCCTGTCTTCTAATTTTTCAGATGTACAGTGCAAGATGTTATTAATATTCACCTTAATATGCAATACCACATCAGAGTTTCTTACTCCCATCTGTTACTTTAGTATCTTTTGGTTAACTCCCAGCCCTCCTGCCCTTTTCTTCCCCCAGCCTCTGATAACCATTATCACACTATCAACTTTTTTGAGCTGAATTTTATACTCTATATATGTAAAGGAGAGCATGCAGTATTTTTTTGTGTGTGTGTATCTGGCTTAATATAATGATCCAGAAGCAAGCCCTCCACGTGAATCGGCGCCACGTGCAGGCCACTGGGGAAACAGCCATACCTCTCAGCCTTTTCCTGTGAGTCAGCGCCATTCACAGACTGTGGGGGAAGACAACAAGAAATCACCAAGAAACAAGCCCTCCCTACAAACTGGTGCCATGTGCGGGCTGCTGGTGGGAGAGCCAGAAGCCAGCCCCTTCTGGTGGGCAGGCTGGGAAACAAGAAGAGCCAAACCGTCCCCTGCACCACACGCAGTATGCAACCGGTTGCTCCGGAGAAACGCAGGCCATGATGATAGCTATTGAGGTAAAATACAATTTAATGCTTGTAATGTTTAGTGTTTCACTGAGTTTGCAGGTCTAAAGCCGGTAGTCTGATCATCTATTCAGAGGATAACAATCAGCTGGCTGAAGATGAGGGATTATTTCTGCACACTCAATTCTGTTCAGTCAGTATGTGTGGCTGTTTTTTTAATGTCAATACCATGCTTTTTTTTTTTTTTTTTTTTTGAGACAGGGTTTCACCATGAAGTTCAAGCTGGCCTTGAACTCACTTTGTAGCCCAAACTGGCCTTGAACTTTCAGTGATCCTCCTGCCTCAGCCTCCCAAGTGTTGGGATTACATGCATGTACCATTATGCCACGTTTTTTTTTGTTTTGTTTTGTTATTTCTTTTTTTCTTGCTGGTAATGGTACTGGGGATTGAACCCAGCACTTTTTCACTGTGGTGCTTATTGTATCTTCTTGTTGAATTGATTCCTTTATCATTCTGTAGTGACCTTTTCTCTCTTTCTTCCAATAATTTTGTTTTTGTGGTGCTAGAGATAGAATCCAGGGCCTCACTCATAGCGAGGCAAGGGTTCTACCACTGAGCTATGCTCTCAACCCTATAGCTTCTTTCTTTAATGACTTTGCATGTGTGGTATCACAGTAGCTGCTACTCAGTTTGCTTTTGGTGTCTGGGTGCATGGAATATTGAAAGGGAGAAGTATTAATAACTAAGCATATTATTTCTCTAGCTGGCCAAGCTGAAGGAAGTTGACTACAACTCATCTCTCTAACCAACTGTTAACTTAAAAATCTAGTCAGGATTCAAAGAACAAGTGCCCAAGAACTCAAAAGAATAAACAATGATAGGCAGATTCGGGATGGAGATGAATTTGATAGTTCCATTCTTCCCTCTTGTGTCTCTTGGCTTTGATTTGAGGGTGAAATGTTGAACTGCCCAAGAGGCAAAGGAAGCTTCTTCTCACTTCTGTGAGAAGGTTGCTATTTCCCACAGATCTAGGAAGAAGTTCCTATGGGTTACAGTGTTTGTGGGGAAATCCCTAGGGTTGGTTTTTATTTTTATTTTTTGGCATTGGGGTTTGAATCCAGGACCTTTTCACTGAGCTACATTATCAGTCACCCACCTCTCTTGGCTTCCTGTCCATCCGTCCTTCCGTCCGTCTGTCTTTCCTTCCTTCCTTCTTTTCTCCCTTCCCTTATTTTGATACAAGGTTTCACTAAGCTGCCCTGACAGGACTTGAATTTGCAATCTTCCTGCCTTAGCTGCCAGAGAACCAGGGCTACAGACTTGTGATAATGACATCCAAATAGTTTTTTTCTTCCAGTTCTCTTTTCTCTTCTGGTCCTGTCCTGAAAATAGTTCTAGTTGTGGAGCTGAGCTGTGGTAATAATGCCACAAACATCTGTGACTCAGAAAGAAGACACACTTCTCTAATCAAAGGAATGTGAAAGGGGACCCTGCCATTTAAAGAGTGTGTGGAAATCGCCTTTAATTTTTAGTACTTTTTTTTCCCGCAATTTTGACCTAATGATGACCATAAAGACCTGGAAAGAAACAGAATCATAGGACCTAAGAACATAAATATTTTTGGCCTCCGGGAGCCAGAAATTGTGAAGGAAAATGAATAGCTGGAGAGGGTGATTCCTAATTCTGTATGAACTAACCATAAGGTCAGGGCTCACCTCAGAGTGGTGCACATGTGCAACAGATCTGAAGAGGCACAGAGTAAGCGTCTGACAATTAACTACAGTATAAACCACTGTACAACTTTTAGAATAACTGCTGAGTAACACACACAACAGGAAAGAGTCTTGTAACATAGTAAAGACTATGAAAACTTAACTGACATAGAAACCAATTCAATATAAAGTAAAATACAACTTACAAAAAGGTAAACATTCTTGAAATGAACAGAAAGAGGACTTCTCAGCAAATAAAAAAGAAACTAGGAAAAATGTAGAATAAGCAGAAGAAACAATCATGAATCTGAAGACAGATTAGTTGAAATGACCTGCGGTGAGGGACTAGTCAAAAATGAACAGAGCATCAGAAGATTACAGGACAGTATCAAAAGGTCTCATGTAAGTGTTATTAGAGTACAGAAGAAAAGACATAGATTGTCATAGAAAAAATATGTAAGGTAACAATGATTGAAAATCTCCTTCCAATGACTGAAGACATATTCAAAGAGCTAACTAAACGACAAATAGGACAGACTCAAAGGAAATCATACCTTGTCATATCATGATCTACCTTCTGAAAACTAAAGATAAAGTTTGAATCTCAGTAATATTAAGATGATGAAAAGGCAAGCTATTTACTAGGAAAATATGTTTAGGAACTACGCATCCAGCAAAGAACTAGTGCCTAGAATATACAAAGAACTCTCAGATCAATAGTGAAAACATAAATAACCCATATCGCAAATGGACAAAAGATGAGAAAAGCTTTGAACAGATGTCACTGAAGAGGAATGGGGCTGGGGATATAGCTTAGCAGCACAGCGCCTGCCTGGCAAGTGCGAGGTCCTGAGTTTGATTTCTGGTACCCCCCCCCCAAAAAAAAACCAAAAAAAGAGGATTTACAGATGCAAACAGCAAGTAAGGAGATGCAACATGAGTTAATTTAAAATAGATCACATAACTAAAAATAAAACTTGAGGTAATAAAACTGGCAAATGGATAAATGAATTGAAGTTTATCTATATCATGAACACTGCCCAGCAGAAAAAAGGAGCAATAAGCAATATGGGTGAATCTTATATACATATGCTAAGTAGCAGACAATAAAATCTACATATGATATTATTCCATTTATATGTCATGCTAGAAACCAAGAGATTAGTTATAGAGACAGGGAACAGATCAGTGGTGATGGGAGGAATGAAAATACAAAGTGGTCACAAGAAAGGAGTTGTTTTGGAATGACCAAATTATTCTGTACTTTGATTATAGTCTTAATTACAAAGATATGTAACATTCTTAAAACTTAGAAGTTTTTACGCATGCGAATTTAACAGTAAATTTAAAAATATCAAGCTAATACTAGATATGAACCAGATATGTTCCAGGAAGACATAATGCAACTGTTAGGCAATGTCACTGAAGCCACTTCCTCTGCCATTCCTACTCCATCTAAAGCCACCAGACAAGTAACTGTTCATCTCTCTGGAGTCATCTGATCTTGTTCATGAGTTCCAAACTTATTTTGAAATATATCTGAAACAGCACCAGCAAAGATCATATAGAGTAAGGCTCTGAGTGACTCTGTGCTGTTTTGGATCATATCATTCCTGGGCATTAATCATCAATGTTTCAAAAATTAGCCTAAAAATCCATCAGTTAAAGTACCTAGAAGTATCTGCAAAGAAAGATAATAAGAGAAAAACAGAATAGAATGAAGAAATGACTCATTTCAAATATTAATATTAGATGTGAAATGTTTCACTAATGCAACAGAATAAAACAATTTCAGGGTCTTGACCAAGTGCATGGCAGAAAATCTGGAACTGAATTCTGTTCATACACATTAAAAGGTACACAGCTTAATTTATCTATTTCTCAATGCTGTTACTAAAATAAATGATGTAATAAGTTATTTTGTAATTTTGTTATATACTAAAATATACAGCACAGATTTTAGATTTTTTTTTATAAATTCTAAAATAATTTATGCATTATCTTTGTAAGCTTTCTTTTTGGTCTGATAGAGAAGAGGAGACAGAGTGGAGGTAAAATAGGTAAAAAGTGTGGCTCCACTCTTTATAACAGTCTCACTGCCTGTTAGGGTTTGTATCTAGGTGGTTCCCCTCAAGTCTCATGTAGTCATGGAAGCGACTGAATCTAGCATTTGTGATTCATTCAATGTCTAGTGCTGGGATTGGCGGCGTAGGTTCTGCACCTGTCCAGTGGTGCAGCCGACATACAATGTAAGGTTGGAAAGGAGGTGTGTTTTTCCCTTTTTTGAGTGGTTTGTCCTTGCCGCTTGTAGCCGCCATGAAACGCTGCCCCTCAGCCATGCTAGCCTGCCTCAGAACCAGCTAAGTATGGACTAAACCCCCATAACTGTAAGAAATAAGCCTCTCCTTCCTTTACTTTGGGTGTCAGGTATTTTGTCTCAACAACGAGAGAAAAGTAACCAAGACACTGCCTGAATGAAGAACGGTAGGTGGTGGGCTCAAATGAAAGGTGTTTAACCCACACTGACACCTTGTGAAGCTTAAGCCCTAAATCTCTACCATCTAGAGCAGAATTATTTTTCAGAGGCACTACTGATATTTTGGGTTAGATAATATTTTGGGAGAAGCAAAGCTATGATTTATAGGATGCTGAATAGCACACCCCTGCCTTTACCTACTATCTGTCAGTAGCAATTAGTCTCCCCCTTCCTTACACACTCCCTGGCAGAGACAAATCAAAAATATTCCATGGGGCATGCTGATTTGGAGTAATCAGGGCAAGGTGCCAAGTGAATGTGTAAAGAGATACTACAGTATGTGTGCAGAATGCGCCCTGAAGGGCAAATACTCTAGCTGGAAATCTGAGAATGCTAAATGCTAGTGGTTTAGACTTAAGTCCCTCTGTAGGAACTGTTCCTTTCAGGGACTAGCCCTGTCCAATAACTGCTAGATTGGGAGGTGGTGATAAAAAAAAAATCTCCTTGCTTTCATATGGGACAACCATGAAAAATCATTCTAGCTCCATTCCTCACATAGTAAGCTAAGGCCACTGTAAACATATCACTTTCTGGGAAATTAGTAAGTACAATGAACTATGCTAAATGCTCATAAATACATAGCTCATCTGCCAGATCTTCTCAACTACCTGCCGAATAAAGAATAATTATTTCCATTCTTTTAATTAGGAAATTGAGGCCCAGAGAAATGAAGTTCTTTGTCTAAAATCATATACCAAGCAAATTGTAGCACCAACAAGCAAAGCCTGATGCACTGAACATCAGGGTTTAGGTGCTCTATCTGGATTACGTCCATGGTCTCCTAACAAGGCCTCTCATTGTCCTTATTTTTATCTCCTTCAAGATCATTCTTCATATTGCTGCTAGAAAGATGGTTCTAAAATATAATTCTGGGAGATTAAACATGGGAGAGTAAAGACCAGCAGCAAAATACAGCCTTTCTAAGACCTGTAAATCAAACATTTGGAAAACAACAGCTTGCTGAAGAAAAAAGTAGTAGATCTCCATGAATCAGGAGAAAGCTGACAGGAACACTAGAAACTAAAAGAAAGCTGGAGAAATGGAGTATAACACAGAGAAAAGAACAGAACAGTCTGGAAAGTGAACCATGGCTCTTGGGGAGGGGGCCTATCTCTGCTAACAAGGTAAGCCTGGAGAGGGTCAACAGCTCCAAGGAGAAACAACAGACTGGGTTGGCAGACTGGGTCCCAAAAAAGCCCAGGATTTCAGCAAACTGAAAAACAAAAACAAAAAACAAACAAAAAAACAGTGTTAGATTTGCTCTGAAAATAACTTCCTCTGTGTGGCAGGCTAAGTTGGGGAAGAAATCCAGTATAGCACCTGCCATCTTTTGAGATGGTTTAATTGGGAGCCATTTTGAGAAGGGGTTTTGTTTTGTTTTGTTTTGTTTTGTTTTGAGAATGTATTAACTGACCTATAGAACTATACCTCTGGGCTTCTGGGGTCACTCTACCACAGCATTCACACACAAAAAGGTGCATGTGGAGACAAAATAGGTCTTAGTAATGACTCAATATCGTGTCTGGCAGATTCCAGTACTGCAGACCCTGGAAAGAAACTACTCATTCAAAAACACTAATATTTTGGGACTCATTTCTCTTTTTCTTCATTGATTTTTGGGATTTGGGGGTATGCCTTTATTTTGCTCTCTGTATTTTTTCTTGTTTTTTTCTATTACTTTTTATCTAATTCTATTATTTCTCTTTTTCTGTGTAATACGATCCTTTACCTCACTTTTCTCCCCTCATCTTGCTTTTATTTTTCAAATTTTAGTTTTTTCATTCTCTCTTTTCCCACCTCCTCCATCTTTAATAGTATTACTATTAAGCCTAATTAATCTTTAGCTATTTAGTTGACTCTCCACTATTATTGTTGAATTCTTTTCTACTGTTAACAGTAGTACAGTTGTTGCATTTAGTAGATAGTTATTATATGTCAATATTTGGTTTGTCTTTGTATCTATATTAATTACAGATCTCTTTTCTATTGTTAAAGGTGGTGCAATGGTAGCTTTTATCATCTCTTATGGTATGTATATGGCCAGTTTGTCTTTGACTTTGTTACTATTACTGATTTCGTTGCTATTGACAGGATGGCATAGTTGTTGATATTAGTTGTTTCTCACTGTATGCCAATATTTGGTTTGTCTTTGTGTCATTAACAATACTGTGGATCATTTCTGGAGAACTGGGTGATGGGCCATTTATACTACATCCATCCCCCCAAATTAATGGAGGTGGTTGGATCTTGGGACAGAGGCAAGGCATATAGTTAGCCATGCCATGCCATGCCCAGAGTGGACACTAACTGAAGAAATCTCCACACTAGTAACAAAATCTTTTCACTGTAATCAAACTGCAAACCTCAGCACACACACACACACACACACACACACATACATATGTACACACACACACACACACACACACACAGAAACAAACAAAAATCCTCAAAAAACTCCAATAGTAACATGAGATGAGGTAACAATATGCCTCCAAAATTTCCCAACTCTCTCAAAGCTGAGCCATGAGGCAATGTTGGGCAAGAAATCAGAAGTCAAACAGCTGAACTTTGAGAAGTGATAAAAGAGGAGATTAAAAGACAAAAACAGATATAAGATGCTTGGCAAGCTCAAAGATGATATAACTAAACAGATAATGGACTTACTAAACAAAATGATCAGTGAACTTACAGAAGATACTAAGATAAAGCTAGCTGAATTAAATAAAACAATACTAGTGAAAGAAAGGGAAGCAGAAATAACCAGTATGAGGACAGTGTCAGAACTAGAAGACAAGGCTAATGTAGGTGACCATATACTCAGAGATACATTAAAAATATTAAGAAAGCATGAAAAATGGACTACAAACTTATAGATGACACAAAGATTAGTCTAAGATTAATTACAATTAGTGAAAAATTAGAAGACAACATAAAAGCATAAAAATCTGTTTACAGAAATAATAGCAAAAAACTTTCCAAGTATAGGAAAAGAACTTAACATACAGGTAAAGTGAGGCAATATAGAATCCCAAATAGCCATAATCAGAAAAGAACTCCATGACATATCATAGTCAAAATTCCAGACAAGGACAGAATCCTAAAATCAACAAATCACTTTAAAGGTGATTTAAAATTACATTAAAATTACAGCAGACTTCTCAGTATAAAATCTTAAAGGCCAAGAGAGCTTGGAGTGAAGTGTTTCAGCCCTGAAAGAAAACAGCTTCCAATCTGAACTAACATATCCTGGAAAACTATCTTTCCAAATTGATGGAGAAATAAGGTCTTTCCATGACAAAGAGCACCTTAACAAATTCATAACCACCAAACCAGTACTCTAAAAAATTCTCAAGGATACCCTGGAAAGAGACAATGAAACCAACAATGCCAAAAAGTTTAATGGGATGAATACTTCAGGTACGGTGAGCAGTTAAGCATAAAGTGTGTACGTGCGTGTGTGGGTGGGGAGGTCATCAGTAATAGGAAAATAACATAGTGACAGGAATAAGTCAATACCTTTCAATAACACTCAATGTGAGTGGACTCAACTCACCAATTATGAGCCATAGATTTGCAGACTGGATCAAAAAATAAACCACAACAATATGCTGTATACAAGAAACACACTTAACTCTAAAAGAAATTCATAAGCTAAAAATCAAAGGATGGAAAACAACATCTCATGCATTGGAAGGCTGAAAATAAACAGGAAAAGTTATCCATTTTCAAACAAAGTGGACTGTAAGCCAAAACTGATCAGAAGAAGGAAAGAAGGTCACT